>RCUC01110622.1:0-14058 GCA_003697995.1 Taxidea taxus jeffersonii
ACCCCAAGGACTCACCCTTTCTTTCAGGCCCTCCGAGAAGGTAGGAGTTGGCCCCGAACACCTGGAGGGAATAAGGCCACTCATGTCTGGGCTATTTCTGGGATTATGAAGAGTGTGTGTTGGCTGAGACCATCAAAAGGGCTTTTTTTAAATTATTTTGTTCCTTAAAAACAAAAACGAAGGCCTGGTGACAGGTGCTCAGTCCAGGCTAGACCAGCACAGCCAGGCTGGGAGGCGTGGGCAGACACTTGGGGGCCTGGCCAGGCTGCCCTGCCAGGGCGGGCAGACAGGTCCTCACCCCGCAGGCTCCACCAGCCATGGCACCGCCTCATGTCTTGAAATCCCCACCTTCAGCTGCACCTGGTATTCAGAGAGCCCTGTGTAGGCAGCTGCCACCTCTCGAGTCCCCACTGCCGGGAGCAGCCCGGCCATATTGGCTGATGTTGGCTGGGGAGGAGTGGGTGATTCTTGCCTTTTCTATCCTTTTCTCTTCGTCTTTCTTTGCCATCTCCTGACTTAATCTAATTGTCAGCCTGGCTGGTGGTGACCAGAGGCCGGAGAGGGTGTCACGCTAGGCAGACTCCCCAGTAGGGGCAAGAGTCCAGCAGTGAGGACAGGGTGACTAGCAACTCCTTGGCCCACCCGCAGGACAAGCAGATCCTGCTTATCTCCCTGGAGACTTGGTCTCTGGGGCCACCCCGCAGATACCAGTTAGGACAGGAGAGGAAAGGGGCAGGGGATGGCCACCAAGATTTGGGTGCCTCAGAGAAGAGGACAGCAAGAAGGACATCAACAGCGTTATTAAGCTGATGGCCTTAATGGCCAAAACACCTAATATGGGAGGATCAGAAACACAGCAGGCATTGGTGGCTGCAGAATGCAAGTTGGCTCTGTGCTTAGGGCTGTGATATCCCCGAGGAAGGATGATTTCACCTGCCAGGCGCCATCCACAGAAGTGCCTTTTCACCATTCTCTGCACCAATGAAAACTCTCATGACCAGTATTTCAACGACTGCTGTCTCTAAAAGGAAATTGGGGCTGTATTTTCCCACAAGAATTTCAAGGAATTGTGATTACTCAGAATTCCCTCGCGACATTATTGTGAACATTTGAGAAATTCCCAATGCCTCCTGTTGCCCTGAGTGCGGGAAGCCAGGGATAAGCCAAATCACACGCAGCCCAGAGAGCGTAGCTCATACCAACTGCATAAACTATTGCATAACTGCAATGGGGCTGCTTTTTCTCCTTCTTCTTCTTTTTTTTTTTTTAACTTTGATAATGAAAGGAAATGCAAATAAAACAATAATGACTTCTGGTAAAATTATGCTTAGAAGATGACTTCCTACTCCCTATCCCTGCCCTCCCCTCGAAAGCCCTCCTCTCAAAATCTCTTCTCCAGGAGCTTAGTTCCCATAGCAGTTTTCCAGGATTGGGAAGGGACATGGGACAGTCCAGGTAATGAATTCTGGGAGACCTCCCACTTTGGGACCCAAAGCTTTGCTCAGGCCCAGAGACGGATGCAGGGCTTCTCCAGGCTAGAAGAGCCTCTGGCCACCAGCCAATTTCCAATGCCAAGTGCAACTCTAATCATGAAAAAGACGTGGAGAGTCTTGCCAAATATTAAAGCCTGCCAGGAAAAAATAAAGGGCCTGCATCACCCTCCTCCCTCACTCTGTAGAGAGAAACAGTTCACCTTTGTTACCTACAACCATGGACGATGGGTGTGTAGGGGCTGGATATGTCCAGGGGAGTCTAACTGGAGGGTTGCCAAAAAACCCCAAAGAAGTTGCCTGGTCATATGCATGCAGCAACACTTGGGAGTTTGTTCTCTCAAGGGCCACTGGACAGAAGAGAATTCTGGAAAAAAAATTTTTTTTTTCCTAGGATTATCTACCTGGAGAATGCTGTAGGCAGCATTCTCATTCTCAGCTGTAGACATATGTCTCATTTCTAAAGAATGATTTGTTTTTCTAAGAAAGAAAAGAAACCAACCAAGAAACAAAAGAAAAAAGAAAAGGAGAGAGAGGGGAGAAGAAAGGAAGAAAGAAATAGGAAGGAGGGAAGGAGGGTGGGGGAGGGGAAGGAAAGGGGTTAGAAGTGAAGAAGATAAAAGTTCTAGGGCTATGCCGTTCAGCATGGCAGCTTCTGCTCACATAGGACTATTGAGCCCTTGAAATACAGCTGATCGGAATTGAGATGTGCTATAAGTATAAAACAGACGCTGCATTTCAGACATAGTATGAAGAAAGGCATGTTAGTTATATAACAATTAATAATTGTTACTGGTCACCTGAGTGGCTCAGTCAGTTAAGCATCTGGCTTCAGTCCAGGTGGTGATCCCAGGGTCCTGGGATCGAGCCTCGAATCCGGTTCCCTGCTTAGCAGGAAACCTGCTTCTCCCTCTCTCTCTGCCCCCCCGACCCCGTCCCTGCTCATGCTCTCTCTCTCTCTCTCTCTCTCTCTCATAAATATCTTTTTTAAAAAATCTTAAAAAAATAGTAAGGTCCCTTAAAAAAATAATTGTTATCAATTCCATGTCGAAATCATTATATTTGGAAGATTTGGGATTAAACAAAATAAAATAAATGTCACCTATTATTTACCCTTTTTAAGTGGGTTACAGTTTACATCTACAGTTACCTCCGGGGTGCACTCCATTCCTTTGGCAGCGCTGTCTGGAGACTTGCCCTCAGTGGCAAGTCCCAGGCCCACTTCTAGTTCCCACCGAACTGTAGAGGTCCTCTGCTCCGCCCCTTTCCCTGGACTGAAAGTCAAGCAGCACAGATGTGAGATGTCTTGGTTCTTAGATTCTCCAGATAAGATCCAAGCAGAGTTTCAAGCAGTCATTTTTGACCTTTTAAAATCCTCCGCTTCGAAGGAAGGGCGCACAGGGGCTTTCTTGTGCTCGTTTGAGAGAGCCAGTAGGTAGCTATGTGATAGCCACGGAAACTTTGAATAGGACATGTGAGTCGTGGGAGGTTGGGGTTCGGCCTCAGTGGGGACTAAAGCATTGACAGACACTGTCTAAGTCTGAATCCAGGTTCACCGATCAACTTTTAGAATGCTGGAAGCCACACCGCAGAACATCGTAGCAACGTTAACAGAACTTTTCTTCCAAATACATGTTAGTAAACTTAATTTTAATTAAATACATAAACATTTCTTCCAAAACTAGGCGCTGCCTGTGCCCAGAGTACCTGAGGCCATGAGGGTGCAGCTGGACAGAGAGGAGGACTGTCCGTCTGGAGGTGGGATGCAGGAGAGGAAGGGTCCAGGTGTCCACCGTCCAGGGGCTCGGTTTCCCAGGTCTCTAGCCTCTGCGTGCGAACTTTTATCAAGTCACAGTGATAGCATACTTGCATGCCTTACTTTATACTTCTTTCTCATAAATGCACATAAGCATTTTCCACGTTCCTATGTAGTCCTCATAGCCTCCTTTTTTAGGAATTAACTAATACTCCTCCCAGGGACTGTATCATTTTGTAACCTTCTGCAGGACATTCAGTGTCCACTTTTGTTCTTGAAGTAAGATAGCAGCAAAAGTGCAATTTGCTTTCCTTGCTGTCTTTCCTTTTGGATTTAAATTGCCTTATAATTAATTCCCAGGAAAGAAAGAAAAACCACGTTTAGAGGTTTGAATTCTTTCCTAGTTCTTGATAGATATTGCCAAGGTGCAGTCCAAAAGGTGTGTGCAAACTTACATTACACAGCAAAGTTACATACACAGCAATGGATGCGAATACTAAGTTTCTTGCAACGTTGCCAGGATTGAGATGTTGTATATATATATGTATACATGTGTATACATATTTTTACAGCATTTAAATTTACAAATGTATATATAGATGTATGTACATAAATATACATATTTGGAAATTGTATTGCAGATTTTTTGAAATTTGAGATTTTTAAAGCTTTTATGAGCAAAATATTTATAGATGGGTAACACAGTATATACACATTTTTTCCCCCCTGAAAATGCCAAGACACTGTCTTGAGCATTTCTGGACTTGGAATGCATTTCTCTTTTTAAATCATTCCGCACAGAAGATATGTCTCATTTTCTCTGTTTATTAATTATTTAATCATTTCTTTACATCAATATGGACTCATTTTATATTTTGGGTTATACGCCAATTGATTGTATTGCTCAAAATCTTCCAGCTCAGGCCACTGGAACTCTTTCATTTGGCTCCTGGGGCCCTTTGATATGTCCCTGTCAAAGGATTTGTGAGTACCTCCTTACTTTCTAGCCCTCCAGGATGCTCCGGGTTCATCTTCCTCAACCCAAGAGTCAGTTCATTCTCCAAGGAGCTCTGTCATTGGATAATGGTTCTAGAAACCAAGATTTGGCTGCTCAGTGTGCTAATTGCTATGAGGTGTCCTTCCTTAGGCTCTCAGGTGACACAGAAAAGACATATGTGTGTTTACTGGCCTGCCTCGGGGGTGGATTCCCATAAGTGAAATTTCTGGATCAGAGTGACTTCACATTAAACACGTTGTTACTGCCTAATTGCCCTCCAAAAAGATTGATTTTCACTCTCCCCAGAGGTGCTTAAAAGCACCTGTTTTCCCACCATATCTCCAATACTAGTAGTAATCCTTAACATCTTTACTAATCTGATGAGTGGAAAATGGAATCTCCCTGTTTGAATTTGAAATGACTTCTTTTTTAAATTGATGCTTCTAGTTTTCTCATTGTTCATCTGTTACTAAACTTTTAATTTCTTCATTTATCTTGTGCAGACATTTGTAACCTTCATAATAATAATCTAAAATGACTCCTTAAAGCTTTTTGCTGATCTCACCTTTGAGCTTAGGTAGATTTTGCTGAGAAATAAGTGTTCTTGTGGCAGAGTGACAACAGCCCAGCTGGGAACAAGAGGACTCATTTCCATATTTCCTTGCAGACATCTCCTTATTTGTCCTTCCCAGGCCCTTCTAGAGCCCCTCCAGTGCTCCTTCCTCGAGAATGAACTATTCTAGAACACGTCAGCAATGTGTGTCTGTTGTGGACTTTTGTCACAGTTTCCAGAGTGGCTGTGACTCAGCCCCAGTCCCTGAAGTCTGAGGCTGTCTATATGGAGAGAGCACTCATTCCCTGGCACAAACCTGCCCCCCCAGCCTGAGGCCAGCACAGGTTCTAGCTGTGCCTTACCCCCACTGCTCCTCTGCTCCTGGTCACCCCTTTAACTCGTAATGCAATTATACAAATGAAACATCCCCAGACATGAACCATTCAAACTACAAAGTTATCCTGTGAAAATATATGGATATTTAACTTCCATGCCTCTTTAGAAATATAAATGCATAAACATGCATATATCACATATAGATTATTTTTTTTCTAATATTTTATTTATTTATTTATTTTTAATATTTTATTTATTTGACAGAAATCACAAGTAGGCAAAGGCAGGCAGAGAGAGAGGGGGAAGCAGGCTCCCTGCTGAGCAGAGAGCCTGATGCGGGGCTCGATCCCAGGACCCTGAGATCATGACCTGAGCCGAAGGCAGAGGCTTAACCCACTGAGCCACCCAGGTACCCAAGATTCTTTTTTTTTTTTTTTTTTAATGCAACTGGCAGACACTACACACAGTGCTCTGCACCTTGCTTTTATTTTTAGTTAACAACCTATTTCCAAGATCTTTCCATATCGGCATACACAGATCTTAATTTCCTTTGGGATGGCCGCATAGTATTCCATTGATATGTTATTGCTTATTTATCTCTCTGGTCCTGTATCAGTAGACATTTGGGTTGTCTCCATTTTTTTGCCACTACCAACAATGCTACTGCGAACATTCTTGAACAAACATCCTTGTGGCTCTGTGGGGATATGCCACAGTAAATTCCAAGCACTGGAGTCGCAGGTCAAAGAAAATGGGTCCTTGAACTCTGATAGATAGGGCCACTTTGCTCTTGGAAGGGGCTGTTCCAATTTACCCTCCCATCAGCAGTCACTGAAACAGGGTATTCCCCTGTCCTCTCTCACCAACTTCCAGCTTTGTTACATACATAAACCTCCTCCCATCTGAGAGGTGAAAATGGCATCTCATTGTCATCTCAATTTGCATGTCTCTCGTTATGCTTGAGAATGCTTAACATTTCAAATGTTAAGAAGTCATTTATAATTTTCTGTGAACTACTATATCCTTTAGGAACTATCCTACTGGTTGCCGGTCTTTATCTGACTGATTTATAAGAGCTCTTCACATATGAAGGAAATTAGTATTTTGTTAGGCATGGTATAATAATTACATTGTTTTATTATATGTATAATATATATTATATATAGTATATAATATGTTATATATTATAATAATTATACTATAATTAAAAATATTATAATAATTCTCCCCAGTTTATTGTGTCTTTTGTTTGTAGGCTTTTCTTATATACATATTGCCCTTACAGATTCTGCCTTAGAGCAGGTTAGAATTTTAATACACATATTTGGGTGTGCAAGAATTTATTTTTTTAATATTTCATCCTCATTTCTGCATTTCCGTAACCAACCCCCTAAAGTGACAGACAATTTTTGTCCCATCGATTCAGAGATCAACTGGTCCTTTTGTCCCACCACAAAGTTCCTGGGATGGTCCTGCATTCAGGTGGGTTTACTCTGTACATGAGGGGTTGCCGGAGGCCCTTTGATCCTCCAGCTCAGCTGTCCATGTGGCATCTCCTGGGACTCCCCGTCTGGTCACTCTGGGTTCTCACTTCTTGCCCACAAGACCCATCTACGGCTGCTCTCTCCTGCCTGGCCCTGCACTCTCAAGTACACAGGACTTTCTCTACCGCCTGCAGCCATGCAGAGGCCCATCAGACTGACCCACCACCTGACAGCCATTTCGAATCTAGAGCTTTACCACTTCCTCTGGGTTCATCCTGGGAAACATCCAGGGCTCCTTTCTCAGGACCCCGCCAACATCCACATACATCTCAACACACCCCCACCTCTGCCCTCTTCCCAAGCTCCGGGACTCTGTCTGGTTGGAGAGACTGACACGCCTCGTTATCCCTTATGAAGGAGCTCCACGTCTGTTCCTCAGTCTTCTGATCCTCTAAAGAGTTGTAATTCTGGAGCTACCAGAAGTCAGCAAGGCTTTCTTTCTATGCTTTTTCTTCACTTTCTCTTGTCACGTCCCTTCCCTGAGGCAGTGCACACAGAATGGCCAGAAATGTGTGTGTGTGTGCATGCATGGTTCCTTGGGAGGGAGAGGCCAAAGCTTCTCAGGAACCCCAGGAGGAAAGCAGCCAGCCGCTCTTAAACCCTGGGAACGTCCCAAGCTTCTCCAAGCGAGTCTCAGCCACACCCCTCACTGCTGAGTGCCTGTCCTCTTAGGCCCTCTCTGATACCATCTGAGGCTGCTGTGGATTTTGTGCCTGCCTATGCCCCCTTTGTGGGTGGGGGCTGGCCCATCTCGCTATCCTCTGTGGCATCTAGCTTGCACCATCTGGGCCCTTAGGATGGATGACATTGAAACACCTGCTGGTTTTAACAAGCCAGCCTGTCCTTGTCCTTGGTACGCTCCAAGAAGGCCAGGAAGGTGGGGCATCAGTGAGGAGGGGTTTTTAGGGTGTCCCCCAGATGGCCTCCTGGGCTTCTGCTCTCTCCTGGAAGCTTTCCTCAACTGATCCCAAGAAGCCAGGGGGAGAAAAGGTTTCTTCCAGAGAGCCCTTTCTTCAGATGAGGCCTCCCCACCCAAGTCTGTCTTCCCTGGCCTGCATCCCTGCTTCACTGGCGTTCTTTCGGGCTAGGGGGCTGGATAGCCTGAAATGACCTCAAACCCAGGTCCTCAGGAAGGGATGCTGGAGGTAGGAGCTGGAGAGGAGGGCCCAGAAACACAACTGAATTTACTCCTCAGGGTGCTTTCCTCCCAGCCCTACTGCACCTCCAGTTCTATCTTTACTTTTCCTTTTGCTAAATGAAAACTCCACCTCTAAGCCCTCTGTTCAGGAGGACAAGGTCCTCTCTGTGAGGTGCCCCATTTCCTAGAAGTGGACATGGCAAGATAATCCACTGACCAGTAGGTACACCGAGAGCGGCCTCCTTGCTCAGGACGTCCCTGCCCTGCTCCTCCTTTTCTTTCTCTTTCCCCAAGCAGGCCCCGCTCTCAGGACAGTACCGACACACCTTTAGCTGGTCTCCAGCTTTCCAGCCCTTTCTAGTGGTCCCCTTCAACACCCTCCAGGGACTCAGCCTACAGGCCGACCTAGTTTCGCTGACCGTTGCTGCACATCTGTTACCGCACATCTGTCTCACTGCCTCTGGTTCTTGTCTTTCCCTCAGTAGTTTCTCTGAGCAGCACCACTCACCAGCAAGCTCATCTCTGAGCAGAGGCCGAACTCTGGGAAATGTCTGCAGGTTTGGAGATTCCGGGGCAGGGGGGGTCCAGCCAGCCCCTCCTACAAACAAACAAACAAAAACACGGTACTGACCTCACGGAGTGGCGAGGGCTCCACACGTGTCCTGTGTATATTTCTAAAACGCGTATTCTTAGTAGCTGTGTAAGGTAGAAAGCACCCTTCATAACTGACCCAGCCCCACCTAGCATACATCTTGAGTCATATTTATTTATTTATTCCTTCCTTCCTTCCTTCCTTTCTCTCAGGAGGGTGGCGGTCGCCCTGTTCGGGAGGAAAGGGGCACAGGGTAGGGATGGAAAGAGAAACAGGCCCGCAGTGGCCACGCCTCCTCCAGTAATTGCCGGCACTTTCAGCTGGATTGAAACAAGTTTGGAAACCTGGGGCTGACCTCCTCACCTCACCTCTGCAGCCATGCCAGGCCCTGCAGGTGCCATGCCGGAGCTCCCCACGAGCCCGTGTTAGGAAGGCAACCCCACCCATGGATGCCACAGTAGTTGGGTGGGGGGCACCGATGCCCTCTTCCTTTACTTTGTGTCATTAAGCTTTGTCACACTGGAACAGAGTCCACCCGGGAGGGTGCTGGGCCCCAAGGCACGGGCTGGGATCCATGCAGAGAAAGAGGGGAAGGAACAGGTAGTCTCCGGAGAAGGGACTGCAAGTCAGGAACCCAAAGGCCCGAAGGCCCCGAAGTCGCAGTGGTGGTTTGTCTCCCTTATAGGGATATAGAGTGGGAGATGCAGGGTCGTGAGCCGGGAAAGGAGACGGGTTAGAAGCCAACCACAGCTATCTGTCCCCCAAAAGATCGAACACACGCTCAGTTTCCATCAGTGTGGGAAGGCCCAGTTATATAGGGCACATCCATACAAGGGAAGGCTGAGCAGAAGGATGAGAATTGCATTATTTACTGATGCGAAAGGATATCCAAGAGCTATTAAGTGAGAAAAGCAAGATGCAAAGTGTACAAAATAAGCTACTGTTCGTGTTTTTGTATATATGTATTTGCCTGAAGATGTGTGGAATGTCTCAGGAGAAATTCACCAAAAAAACATTTGAAGGAGTTCATGTTTCAGCTGTCCAGGTTTCAGCTGAGAAGATGAGACAGTTCTGGAGAGGGATGGTTGTGATAATTGCACAACAATGAATATATTGAATGCCACAGAGCTGTACACTTAAAAATGATTAAAATGGTAAATCTTATATTATGGATATTTAATCACAATAAAAATACCCCAAATATTTCATTAGTTGCCTGTGGGGAGAACAGGGTGTGAGAGACAGAGACAGAGAGAAAGAGGGGGGCTTTTTACTATATCCTTTTGTACCCATTTAAATCTTTCCAAAAAATAAGAAAAATTAAAAGCAGCTGCAGACTAGCAAGGCCCAAAGACAAGCTAAGCCTGGCTGGCTGGATACTCGTGAAGCTGTCTAGGGCTGTGGCTGGTTCACTTACAAGAGGAACTATTTGTACAGACATGAAGGGGGGAAAGAGAGCGTAGGGCCAGTGCCACAGCTCGGGGTCCAAAGCAGCAGTACTCATCCAACTTCCTGGAATCCGGAAGCAGAGAATCAGTGGAAGAGGCTGCCAGATAGAGGCTGTGACCTCCCTTCCAGGGTCACAGCCAGCCTGGGGGACCTAGCAGGGAGGGTGTCTGAGACTTAACCGGACTTCCATCTTTTCCCTCCCTTTGTCTCTCCTGGTCTCCCAGTGGGCCAACAGCAAAAGGCAAACGGAGGGCAAGGGTGCCTGTCAGTGCAGGGTTGGTCACGGGGGGTCAGCCTCCTCTGGACACCGTGCAGAGGGGCAGAGGGTGCAGAGAGGATCAGGTGAGACAAAGGGACCATGTCTGAGACTGCTCGCAAGCTGAGGAGCTGGCCTGCTTGGACGTGGGAGCCCAGCTCTACCCCTCACTACCTGGGGGCCCTTACGTGTCCTGAACTGTAACATGGGTAATAAGGGTACCTTTCCTAGAGGCTGTTTGAATTAAATTTGTTCATATCCAGGGCACCTGGGTGGCTCAGTGGGTTAAGCCTCTGCCTTTGGCTCAGATCATGATCTCAGGGTCCTAGGATAGAATCCTGCACGGGGCTCTCTGCTCAGTGGGAAGCCTGCTTCCCTTTCTCTCTGCCTGCCACTCTGTCAAATAAATAAATAAAATCTTTAAAAAAATTTTTTGTTCATACCCATGTCAAGTGGTATGTGCACGGCTCAGAAGAGTGCCGTGCACATGGGAACCTCCAGCCCTGTGACTCCTGCCTGTTCTTTATTACAGTCTGCTGTGTGAGACCCAAAGCTTCCCTGTGTTCCTCCAGAGGCCGAGGCAGGACGCAAGGGAGCAGGCCTGTCTGGAGAGGTAGGATGGGGAAGAAGCAGTGAGCCTCCCAGGGTGGAATCTTCTCTCCTGCACCTGCGTGGCTGAGGGGAGACTGCAGCTCAGAGGGGGAAGCCTCAGCCCAAGGTCACACAGCTAAGGAGAGTGACTCTTAGATAGCATTTACCACCTGACAGATTTCCTGGTGGCTAAGCCTTCCTTGAGAAACTCAGAGCCCAGGAAAAGATTCACACATTGCAGTATTTAAAAAAAAAAAATCAGAATTAAAAATAGCCTCTATTTATAGAAATTCTCTGAGCTTCTCAGCATGTATACAATGAGCAAATTCTCGTTTAAAAATACTAAGGGCAGTGGAGAAGAATCCATTAAAAGGGTCAAAAATGTCAAATTTATTAACTTTAAAATGTGACTTTAAAGGGGATTGCAGGTAATTTTATGAAAAAAATAAGAAGCCTGGGTTGAAAGTAATGTTGTTTTTTTTTAAAGAAATATATCGATGATATGGTATTTAGAGACAGATTCAGTTAGGAAAGTGACTGAGGTAGAAAAGCAAGAACAATATTAAAGTGATTATAGCACCAAGAACAATATTTTTCTTTTGTTATTTTTAAATATTGGGATAATCAATATAAGCTTTATATTTGCTCTAATGTACATGCTATCTTTTAAAATAACCTTCTTTGAGAAGTTTTTTTTTTAATAAGACTATTTATTTATTTATTTATTTACTTGACAGAGAGAGAAATCACAAGTAGGCGGAGAGGCAGGCAGAGAGAGAGGGGGAAGCAGGCTCCCCGCCAAGCAGAGAGCCCGATCTGGGGCTCGATCCCAGGACCCTGAGATCATGACCTGAGCCGAAGGCAGAGACTTTAACCCACGGAGCCACCCAGGCGCCCCTCTTTTTGAGAAGTTCTTAAATGTATTTTGTAAGTGCACCAATATAATAAAATCAATTTGTTAGTCAAATGAGACTTAAAAAAATTTTTTAAAGCCCAAGGTCACCCCACATGTCAGCATCTGTCACCTCCTTGCTCCCTATCCGTGCCCCTTCACAAAATGAAAGATGACTTTCATCCCTATCAGTCTCCATTCATGGCAAATATAGCTGCATAGATGCATGGATGAGTGGATGGACAAATGGTATATTTGAAGGACCAAGAGATCAGTGAAAAGAAGCATTGGTGATGGGCTTGAGAAGCCAGTTTGGGCTACGTGGGAAAGGCTCTGACATGAGGCTGAAGAGACCATTTTGCCTGAGAGGTGGTACAGTGCCATTGGGGCTTGGGATAGGAAAGTGATGTGACTCGGGCTTTGAGGAGATTTATCTCACCGAGGTAAGGTTAGAGAAGCGACAGGTGTCAGGGTCACCATTTGGGGATTCAAGGTGACAGCATCTTTGGGAGGGCCTGGAAAGAAAGGGAAGGAAGGGGGCACCTGGGTGGCTCAGTGGGTTAAAGCCTCTGCCTTCAGCTTGGGTCATGATCTCAGGGTCCTGGGATCGAGCCCCACATCGGGCTCTCCGCTCTGCGGAGAGCCTGCTTCCCTTCCTCTCTCTCTGCCTGCCTCTCTGCCTACTTGTGATCTCTCTCTGTCAAATAAATAAATAAAATCTTTAAAAAAAAAAAAGAAAGGGAAGGAAGCCTGAGAGGTGGTGAAGAGAATGTGCAGGGTCTGGTGGGTGCCTGAGCCAGGTGCCCAGGAGAAGGAGGGCTTAGAGAGAAGCTGGCCCCTTTGGCAGCAGCACCAGGGATGTCAGGCAGTGGGGAGGAAGGCTTTTCTCTCAGAGTTACAGTTACACCACCTGCTTTCCAAGAGCGGGGGTGGTATTGAGATTCATTCTTAAGTTAAGACCTGTCTGAGGCTTGACATCTCCCTTGTGCCCACCAAAGCCACAGTCCCACACCTGCTCTGATTCTGGTTCTGTTTCTTTCTTAAAAAAAAAAAAAAAAAAAAGATTTATTTATTTATTTATTTATTTATTTATTTATTTGAGGGGGGGGGAGAGAGTGCATGAGCTCACGTGGCAGGGGAGGGGAGTGGGAGAAGGAGAGAGAGAATCTCAGGCCGACTCCACACTGAGCACAGAGCTCAGTGCGGGCTCCATCTCGCAACGCTGAGCTCATGACCTGAGCTGAAACCAAGAGTCAGACGCTCAACCCACGGACCCACCCAGGGGCCCATGCCCTGTTTCTGAGGCGAGGTTCTGACCTTCTACTTGAGTGGCTGATGGGAGGCTCTGGATCCTTCGTTACCATCCCCAAGACTTCTCCCAAGCAGGCAGACCCTGGCCAGAACATCTCTCCAGACATGCTTGTCTATCCCTCAGTGTATTTCCAGGATACCCAGTGGACAACTTCACAACCACCTGAGACCACCTGTCTGTGCTGAATCCTGAGGGGCTGAGGCAACACCAGAACAGAAGATTCTAGACCATCTCTCCCTTGCTCTCTCCAGTCCTGCCTTGAATGTCAAAGTTCAGACCGAACTGGACATAAGGGAGAAGTAAGACCAAACGTAAAGGAAGTGGCAGCCCCTCCCCTTCATGCACACAGGAAGGCATGCTGGTAAGGAGGCCAAAGCATCATGGACCAGAAGTTTCTGATTCTTGTCTGCAAAGGCCAGCGCTGGGCAGATGGGATCTTTATCCGTAAAAATGTGGATCTAGAAGTCAGCAGCCTCCTGCTGCATCACAGGGATGACTGATGATGCCCCTGATCCCCAGTCTGCTCCTCACACCCGAGTAAGAAAAGGGGCAGGGCTCAGGTCCCTTGCCCAAAACGGCCTCGGGGGTAAAAAGACCCTCTGTGGAATCAAGTGGCCATTTTCAAATTTTCCAATGAAATTCCTGAGTGATCCCTGCCTGTTCCTGGAGTAGAGGACGGAGGCTAGGCCAGAGGCTCAAAGACACATTGGCATGTCTGGCATTTCCTTTATTCAACACATATTTATGGAGCACCCCTGGCTCAGCCTAGCTTCCAGAGTTCCAGCAGAGCCTGGAGTCACGCCAGGGGCAAGGCTGATGCATTTTCAAATGTCTGCCCAGCCCTCCTTGGCCTCAGGAGCCTGAGACTGGCAGCAAGAAGCGGGAAGCTCAGCAGACTGTGGGGAAGGGGGCTATGGCCAGTGGAGGCCTTGGGACATGCACGGGGCAGGGGAGGCCCTTAGTGTCCTGGGCAGCAGGTTCCTCAAAAGCAAAACCACTTGAAACACATCATGTGGGACAGCTGAGGCCCCTGTGGCTGGCCCCCAACAGCCCAGGAGGTTTCTGTTGTGGAAAGCCCCGGCCAGCAAGGGCAGCTGCTGACTGGAGATGCCCAGAGATGTGTCTCTGCCACACCCCTGCACAGTGCCCAGG
>ML098049.1:0-17368 GCA_003697995.1 Taxidea taxus jeffersonii
TATTACAGTAGGTGTAATTATCAGGTAATCTTTGGGAATGTGTACTTTTTGGATCAGCATTTATTAAGAAAATCCCATGTAGTTACTGAGGAATGTCATAAAGAGCTGCAGACCTTTGTGCATGGATAAAGAAGAGCACCTAGAGAAGCTGCTTTCCCTGTTACTGTATTGGTCTTACTCTATCCCATTGCTTCCATGTATTACTGTTCCTCTAAATGCTCAGTTATTCAATATTCCCAGCTACCTGGGAAGTCTGGAAAATCTGCACATGCGACACACATCTAAGTACAAAATGCCCGAGGAAGCCAAGCCCATCAAATCGAGCCCCTCTTCAGCAGCATTTCATACTGAAATATGAAATCATAACGAAGTGTCCAGGTGGCAAAATTTTTTGCTCCAGCAGCTGCTGCACCGACTCAGGAATTCAAAAGCAGGAGCCCAACAGATGAACGATTCCCCATAATATTATCTCTGCAACATGCAATTTGTTCTTGGCGATAATTAGATATTTAGAGCGCGCCATAATTAGGAAGAAGCGGCTTAATGCTTTTTGTTGTTGTTGTTGTTGTTGTTTGCAGAGAATCTCCTGACAGCCGGGGCGATCCACTGTGGGAGCAATGTGATTCTGTTATTAGGATTTGCAGTAGCCGGCTCTATGCAGAAACGGCTTATACACTCTGCATTGTGAAATAAAACCATCCTAAATTCAAACCTTTCTATAGTTAATTGGTGTGTCATATCTCCCATCCTTGAAAATAGGCCAGGATTCTGTTTATAAGTGCTTCATAGCATGGATTATCAAAAGAAATATTGGGCCAGATATAAAGAGCAATGAAGTAAAATACAGCTTCAAATCTGTTTTGGAATGATGATGGCTAAAACAGCCCTGCGAAGGTACGGTCCAGATGGAAAGTGCTATTTTCTTTTGCTTGTTTATGCCGGCAGGTTCCCTTTATCCTCTGCTCTAGAATTGCAGCTATCAGAGCCCGTCTCTGAGTGCACATTGTTTTTCCTGGAATTATATTTACAGCACCAACTACCAGGTTCCTTCCTATGAACAGAGTGGACACGAAGCTACTGAAAAATGTCATTCTCCACATTGACCTCAAATGCCCCACCACAGGCTGAGCGAAGAGTATGACAAGAATGTGTGTACAGCCGAAGGATACAAGCTATTTCTGAACCGTGCTGAGATCCTTTACCTCAGCAGAAGGCCCAACCTTACTCATTCACCTGTAGCACCATAGTTCCCTCTAGACCCAAGTCCCAGAAGATTCCTCCTGCTCTCTCTCCTCTCCAGAGGTTAACTACCAAACTGATTCCTATCACCACTGATTAGTTGTTATTAAAAACAAAACAAAACAAAAACATACAAAAAACAACTTCAGCGGCATCTAGATGGCTCCATTGGTTAAACATCTGATACTTGGTTTTGGCTCAGGTCATGATCTCAGGGTTATGAGACTGAGCCCCACGAGTGATTTCATGCTCAGCAGGGAGTCTGCTTGAGATTCTCTCTCTTCCTTTCCTTCTGCCCCTCCCCTCCCCCTGCGCGTGCTCTCTCAAATAAATAAATAAATAAATGAATAAATAAATCTTTAAAAAAAAAACGCACCAAAAAACCAAAAAAGCCCTAACTTTATATAAGTGGAATCACGCTATTAACAAGTCCTCTTTCGTGGCTGGCTCCTTTTGCTCAGCCCTAAATAAGTGAGGTTCATCTGCAATGCAGCATGCAGAGATGGTGCACACCATTGTTGTGTACTAGTCCTGTGTATGGCTATGCTACACTTTATCCACTCTACTGATGATGGGCTTTGGCTTGTTCTCAGTGCTTACCTACTATAATTATGCTGTTATGAACATTCTTATGTATGTCGTTTGGTATACATATATACCTATTTCTGTAGGGTTTAGACTTAAAAATATCATTGCCCTGCTGACTCCTAAACAGCTAAAACTCGGCCATGTGCATGAGACCTTTGTTTCTCTAGAAGAGAAAAGAGTCTTGCTGAAGAGTGGGTCTGAGACAGAATGAGAAGTGCAGAAAGAAATGGTGTCTACTTTTCCTCTAGGCTAGAGGAAAAGATGTGAGTCCCCAGCACAGAAGGGGTAAAGCGGTGCTTATATGTTTCAATGGGCCCAAAGAGAGGTGTCCAGGAACCAGAGGGTACACGCCCACCACCTGCGTAAAGTGAGCTCAGGTCTTTTGCCTTAGAAGATAGGAGTTTGGGATTATCAAGAGACTGTAGCTCTGGAAGCTGCTGGCATCTTTCCTTGATAGCCCATGGCATTGGAAGGCATCTAAGGACTTCATGGGCAGGGGACAGGAACAAGGGACAGCTGGAGTCAGAGGGTTCAAAACAGCACTGAAGTCACATGATAACCATGGTTCATTCTTCTGGGGACTTCCAGATATAACTAGCAGCCCACTGGGAGGCAGGAACTAATGTTCTCTATCTGGCAAGGGTTGCGGTATTTGTAGACATCTGGTTAACTATGAAGCCAGCCAACACTCATAGAGTGGTCAGTGCTATTAGCAGTATGATGATCAAACATCCAAGGGCCAGTGGGGAATAAATGCTATTCCATTCCCTACTCTACTTCTCACTCCAGTTCTGACACCCAAAACTTTCTCTCTACCCCTCTGTGAACCAGCAAACAGTTTTAACACTGCCTAAGAGGGTCCTGGAAGGCTTCATAGAGGAGGTGACAATAATGTGTGATCCTGGAGAGCAACAGGATTTTTCCAGGTGACAATATGCCTTATTGGCTGAAGGTATATCACGGGCAAAGGCATAGAAGTCTGAACATACACGGTGCCTGCCAGAAACCAAGAAAGTTGAATGTGGATATCACAGCCTGGATGGTGTTTTTAAGGCCACGGGTTTCGTCAATTTGTCAGCATTGCCTGAGCAGCCCTGAAAGGGGAAAGCTGATGGCTCGTTCCATCCTCATGCTCACATTTACTACTGGATGGACAGACTTGTCTGGGCACCTGTAGGCATTCTGATATATGTGCATCTTTGCTCTGCTCTGTCTTCATTCAAGATTTCATTCACCTTCCCCATCCCTTAACTCCCTTCGCCAGGGACAGCGCCTGCTTGTGCATGCCAGGCGCTGAGCCTGCAGCATCTCCCAGGTACTGTTTGTGCCTGGGGCCTTGGCTGTGCTGGTCTCAGTCTGGTGGGGTTGGAGACGGTGTGGAAGAGGGAAGCGGGAGGGAGGGAGGCCAAGTGGAGGCCATGGAGCCACTGCTGAGCATCCTGCAATGCTGGCAAAAGGCCATGGGATTTGAAGCACACAGACCTGGGGAGGTAGCATGCATTTGAGGCCAAAATACTCAAATTGTGTAAGCACCAGTCCCCCCATTTATACTGACCTAGAGCGAGCAAAAGCACAGTTGGGTACCTGGCTTTGTCAACTACAGAAGGAGTCTCAGAAATCTGGGGTGAGATCAAGACTGCTGTTTGACTACACACAGAGGTTTATGAGGGTTGAGAAGGACTTGAATGCTTGGGTTCAGTACACAGAGAGCATGCAGGAAAGAGTGATCTGGGGGAGAAAGCTACT
Source organism: Taxidea taxus jeffersonii (assembly GCA_003697995.1). NCBI lineage: Eukaryota > Metazoa > Chordata > Mammalia > Carnivora > Mustelidae > Taxidea > Taxidea taxus. Next base: position 3,574 of record ML098049.1, read on the forward strand.
GAGTTAAAGTATGGCCTCGGGGCACCGGAGTCCTGGGTGCCAGCAGCCAGGCAGAGGCAAGGCCATCCCCAGAGTGCTGAGAATGCCTGTGCCAGCTACCCATGTACAAGAACGTGCTGAGTGCCAATCCGTGACCTCTGGCGTGGACCTACCTCTGCTCAGGGGCAGTATGTGAGCCAGTGGCGGCCCTGGCAAGAAGAACACTCCCATCCACCAGGGAGAAGTGAGAAGGGTGGGCCAGAGGGAGTGCTCGGAGATGGGAGAACCCAAGCCTCACCCCAGCCAGGCATCGGCCTCAGTGCAAAACTCAGAAAGCTGGGGGAGAGGGAGCCCGTGGCCCCTGAAAAGACAGGTCAGGCCCTGAGGACACAGGCCCCGTGCAGCCCCACAAACACATGGGTAGGGAGCCCCTGCATCTCTGAGTAATTCCCTAGGCACAGGAGATTCAGATAGTCTAAGAATATCAAAGTGGGAAGAGGCCTCACAATTGCCCATCCCAAACTTGTTCTTTTTGTTTTCCCAAGGGAAACCAAACCAAACCTTATGTTGTGACTAAGTGCTTCCCTCTCTTCCTTTCACTACTGTGCATAGTAAGTGCTTGAGAGAGCAAAGGGCTTAACCACACTCACATGCACCGGAGACGCAGGATGAAAACTCAGTACTAGTCAGGCTAGGGAGAGAGACACAGCTGGCCGAGGAGTTTTACCACCTGAATCACAGGCTTCTGGGTCCTTCCAGGCGCATGGCCATTTTAACTATCACAGGTCTTCTTGAGCAAGAGCCCGGATTCCTCGTGTTTCTCCCCAGACCACCTATTCCCATGGCCAGGCTCAGTTGAAGCTGGTGTCTCTGATCCCTGCAGCCCAAAAGCTACAGTGTGGGCTACACATCTACTTCCTGGGCTGCCAGAGGCAGCCAGTCTGAGTCAAGCACTCTACTTGAGGTCCTGAGCAAAAAGACTATCCTGAAATAATTTTGGATCCTGGTCCAGTGTGTAAGCTGCCTCCTGTCCAAGGCAGGCACTGCCTCAGTTCCAGACACATAGTCTCGGCTGTGTTGACTTCTACCATCTGGCGAATGTTGATTTCTAGTTTCTGAAAATGTTCCTGGCTCCTGAAATCAGCTTTTATTGCTCCACTGTGACCTCGGGCTTCTCCACACTCTTCTTTCAACTAGCTGCTGTCCACCACTCACAGCCTCTGCTTGGCTCCCCAACCTACGGGTGCCCGTCGGTGAGCGCAACCTCAGTTCCCGGTGGAAGCTGAAGTTGCTCTGCTTGCAGCCCCCTGAACCACATCTGGGTCACAATCTCTAGTCTTTCTCTTAACAAACAAACAAACAAACAAACAAAAACAAAACCCTCGTGGTGACAATTTTATATTTGGAATTTATCTACTGTCTATTTCCAGAAAAGGATTTAACGTAGCTGAGTAACTATTATTTTTATGTTCAGTTCTAGTCATCACAGTCAGGGTCCGGTTAACCTGTTCTCCATTCCTCTCGAAGTCCTTAATTTCTTTCCTCTCAATTCTCTTTACACTATTAGGTAGCCTCACAGAGTTCACACCCACTTTTTTCTTTTTTTTTTTAAAGATTTTATTCATGTATCTATTTCACAGAGAGAGTCACAGCACGAGAGGGAACACGAGCAGGGGAAGTGGGAGAGGGAGAAGCAGGCTTCCTGCTGAGCAGGGAGCCTGATGTGGGGCTTGATCCCAGGACCCTGGGATCATGACCTGAGCTGAAGGCAGACGCTTAACGACTGAGCCACCCAGGCGCCCCCACACCCACTCTTTTGTTGGAAGAATCTTCCCTGTGTCTGCATTTTCTGCAGACGGCCATCCCAGCACTGTGGCTGCTCAGGGTTATTCTAGGAGCATTGGTAGCCGGACAGTCTGGGTTCAAATCCTAACTCTGTGTGATCTTGTGGGAGGTGCTGTACTTTGTCTTCCTCATCCATAAATTTCAGCAGTAAGTGGGGGGCTTATCCCATGGGGCTGCTGTGATGTCTCAGTGAGCATGCGAACGCATGTCCATAAGTCTTTTTAATAATATCCGACACAGGGGCGCCTGGGTGGCTCAGTGGGTTAAAGCCGCTGCCTTCGGCTCGGGTCATGATCCCAGGGTCGTGGGATCGAGCCCCGCATTGGGCTCTCCGCTCTGCGGACAGCCTGCTTTCTCCTCTGTCTCTCTTTGCCTACTTGTGATCTATCAAATGAATAAAAAAAAAAAAAATCTCTCTAAAAAAAATAATATCCGACACAGAATATGTGACATATATGTATGACAGCCAGCATAATTTTTCTCTTCCTTGTATTATTTTTATGCCTAAAACTTCAAGTTTTCATGTTTTTTCATTCTTATGACTGGAATCTCCCAATTCTCAATCAAACATTAATATTTGAGGAGTTAGAAGGGAAATTTTTCTACATGTACAGGCCTTGTTGCTGCCAGGACAAGGAACTACTTGCACTACTCATGTATACCCGGTACTAGGGGCATCACGATTAAGTGGGATGGGTATTAATAGAACACACACAGTATGCAGCAGAGAGTGGAGAATCTAGAAACTACAGAGTCATAGCCTAATGTTGAATAGGACCCTCTTATTCTCAGTATAAATGAAGCACATCTCCAGGTCCCTCTTGGATAGAGAAAAAAAAAAGAGAAGGCTTGTAGGGTACATGTTCCCTGTCCCAGATGAATCTGGTCCAACTGGAGACACACTGATCTAATTATCTGATGCTCTGCAAGTTTAGACCCATTTGGCAGGTTCAAAGCATTTGGCTAACATGAGTGTGTGTGTATGTGTGTGTACATGCAGGCACACGTGTATAGGTATACTGAGGTTTCTCATCAGTTCTATATATCAATTTATTTCATATAATTATAGTTTCTATAGTTGTCTATTTCTTGGGAGAAGAGTCTTACAACGGCACTCCCTCCTGCCTAACCCATGGCAATAAATATGTTGTGTTTCTCACTGCAAAGAGAATTAGGCTGGTTAGAATGAAGTTCTGTGTCCATGGTGTGTGGCTAGTCTGGTGAGGCTAGCTAGCACCATCTGAAGTAGATTTAGCCAGAATGACGTCCTTCGGAGCAGAGGCTCCCCATGTTTCTGCACATCTGACTGCATGTAAATGACTAAAATGATTTTCAGACTAAGTCCATAGAGCCCTAAAGAGGTTTTCCAAGAGGGCAGTGAGTAGGAGCAAAACAGCGTGTTCCTTGGCCTGTTCCATTTCTACCAGAGCTGCTCCACTTTTATCCATTAGTGTTTCTTTAAAGACTTCACCTGGAGAAAGGATATTGTGGCACCATTTGATTTCTCTCCATCTCCCACAGTAGACTGTAAGTATCAAAAGGCTGGGAATTAGTACTCATTTACTTACTAGGTACTGTATACTAGTACCTAATACAGTGCTTGGGATTTTTCCTATACTCAGTAAATACTTTTGAGTAAATGAATAAAAGGGTGAAACCTACTTGCCAAAGAAAAACTATTGCCAAATCCTAAGAGGCTGAACTAACATAGCATCTGTATGGATATGTGGTTGGCTGAAATATATAAAGTTAACTGTGTACAATTTGTTTACTGTTTTTATTTAGCAGAATTTAAACTTACTCAAGCAATGCTTTTATTTCTAAAGTCTAAATAAAATAATTTCATCCAGTTATTATCATAAAGGAAATATTCAAACACCAGTGTACCTTGCTGTCTTGTCACTAACCTAATCCTGATAAAAGCGTTCACTTGAATAGGGACTATTTGGTTTGGCCCAACCTGCACTCCCATATTCTGAGGGAAGAGCTCAGGGGAGGTTTCAATAACTCCCTCGCAGACATTGTTGATTTGAACAAGTGTGCAGTCTTCCTATTGTGATGTTCAGGACAGTTTCTAGGGTCTTACCAGACTCAGGGATGTCTACGTTTATACAGGCATCTTCATTTCTAGCCATGTGTATTGCCTAGAGATCTTTTTTGCAGGCTGTATTCTGAAAAGAAGTGATCTCTTTATTCATATTAATAGCAAATAAAATGACTACTACTCTGCCTAAAGTGAAGTACAATGCAAGCAACATTCTAGCTTTAATCAGATAGATGCCTTCTTCTCAATTCTGTTCTCATGCTTCTAAGAAAGCTGGAAAAGTATTCTATGGTAATAGCAGCTCAAAGCAACTCTATTACAATATACCAGTTACTCATTTTAGTTTGCAATTGCTTATAAAGCACAAAAGTTGTATGGTTCTTGGCTTCAATCCATAAGGCAGAAAATTTACAGTGCTGTGCTTCTAATTGTCTACTATTCCTTTTAAGGGGAATATCATTCTAGATAAATTGTGTAGCTGCAATGCTAGGAATGGTTTAAATAGAAAAAATGTTTCCTCTCCCGGAACTGTCAGAACAGTTCTCTAATTAAAACATGGTAGGCTTATAGCTAAGAGAATATTCAGAGAGCAATAAGTTAGAATTCACTTTACTAATCACTTAAAAAACACAAATTAGAAAAAAATGCTTTAAAATTATTTCTAATATATGCCATCTTCACAATTAATTAACTATGCTTATCACTGTCAAATCTTTGTAATTAAGCAGCAATCACTCATTCACACAGTCTTAATTGAGCACAGGTTGAATTTTATCTCTAAATGTGTAAATTTACATACTAATCCCCTGACCCTCCCCCAATCTGGAGATTCATCCGTAAGAGACTCAAAATATGAAGCATGATTACAAATCAAGAAAAAAATGAAAAAGTGGGGAAGATGGTAGAGTAGGAGGACCCTAGTCTCACCTCATACCATGGACACAAGGTAACACTCACATCAGCATTAATAACCCAGAAAATAACCCAATGACTGGCAGAACAAGCTCCACAACTGAATGTACAGAAGAGGCCACAATGAAGAGGGTAGAAAGGGTGGAGACATGGTTGGGAACCAAAGGGACTCATAGGACTACCTATAGCGGGGAGAGACACTGCAAGCGTGGAGAGGGGAGAGAAAGAGATCTCCACACCTGGAAACTCCCACAGGGAAGATGAAGCCCCATAACAATTGTCTTTGAAAAACCAGAAGGGCCTAATTTCATGAGTTCTTACAACCAGCAGTACTCAAAACCTGTAATTTTAAAAAATCAGCAGGCAGGACTCTGGGAGAACTGGGAGGGTGTGAGGAACCTGAGTCTCCATCTCTAGACAGCACAACAAACAGCCCCCAAAGATACAGCATAGAAGCAGCAGTATGAAAGGTGCTTGGGGAAAAAGGAAGGATAGTTATTTATCAGAGGGACAGAAATTGCTGGGGAACTCCTCCAGGAACAAAGGAACCGGCACGCAGCATTTCTGTCCCCTGCCCCACAACAGAAACACAGCCACCTATAGCCTAACTTGCTAGCACTACCGCTCTGCTCCCTATGCTGTGCTTCCACCAATTCATCCAGACAGCTTGGATGCAGCAGGGCCCCTCCCAAAGAGAACTGGGACACCAAAGCTTGCTAGCACTGCTTCCCCACTGCATCATGCCCTCTGCTGTGTTTGGTGGATCCACCCTCTCTAATACTTTCTTGTCCAGAGCCCATACAGGGCAGCTGGTCAGTGTACAAGCAGCCCCTCCAGTGGTCAGCACCACTCCAAACTGCCTCCTGTGCTGGAGAGAGGCAAAGATAACCACATATACCAGTCAGACAGAGTTCCCAGCAGTAGGCGAGAGGAGATAAGTAGTCTGATCGTAGGCCTTGCCCACCAACAAAAGCTCCTCAGGGGATAACACAGGGAAAGCACCCCAAAGTCTGGTGCTACTGTATCTCTTACAAACACCTGGTCTGACTCAACTGCAGCCTGAGGCATCCCCTAGACTGGCCCACTAAACCACAGTGACAAACACTGCCTACAACAAGAAAAGAGAGTCACTGCAGACAAATGGACTGAAGGAAAAAGTGGCTCAGCCAAAACAGCACAGTGTACATAACACACAAAAGACATCCCTAGAGCACCAGGTTCTGCTGAACAGGGAACACTGTACAGCAGGGCACCCCAGGACCTCTTCTTCATAAGGCCATTACTTTCAAATGCAGGAGTTATAGCTATCTTTCTGAACACAGAGATAGACACAGAGAGTTAGATGAAATGAGGAGACAGAGGAATATGTCCCAAATGAAAGAAGAGAACAAAATCACAGCAAGAGACCTAAATGAAATAGATTTAAGTGATATGCCTGATAGAAAATCCGAAGTAATGGTCATAAAGATACTCAATGGATTTGAGAAAAGAGTGGAGGACATCAGCAAGACCCTTAACAATGATATAAAAAATAAATCAAAGATGAAGAACACAGGGGAGCCTGGGTGGCTCAGTGGGTTAAGCCTCTGCCTTTGGCTCAGGTCATGATCCCAGGGCCCTGGGATTGAGCCCTGAATCAGGCTCTCTGCTCAGCAGGGAGCCTGCTTCCCTCTCTCTCTCTGCCTGCCTCTCTGCCTACTTATGATCTCTCTCTCTGTCAAATAAATAAATAAAATCTTTAAAAAAGATGAAGAACACAATAAATGAAATTAAAAATATAGTAGCTGGAATAAATACTATTTAGATGAAAGAGAACAAATTAGTGACCTGGAGGGCAAAATAATGGAAAGCAATAAAGCTGAGCAGGTGAGAGAAAAAAATTATGCAAAATGAGAACAGACTTAGGGAACTCAGCAACTCTATCAAGTGTAATAACATTCATATTATAGGGATCCCAGAAGGCAAAGAAGAAGAAAGGGGGGCAAAAATTATTTGAAGAAATAATAGCTGAAAATTTCCCAAATCTGGGAAAAGAAGCAGACATCCAGATCCAGGAGGTACAGAGATCCACCAACAAAATCAGCCCCTGGAAGTCCACACCCAAGACATAAAGTAATTAAGATGGCAAAAAGTAGTGATAGAGAATTTTACAAGCAGCTAGAAAAAAGAAAGCAGTTATATACCAGGGAAACCCCATAAGGCCATCAGCTAATTTCATAGCAGAAACTTTGCAGGCCAGAAGGGAGTAGTGTGATATATTCAAAGGGCTGAAAGGAAAAAAATCTGCAGCCAGGAATACTCTGTCCAGCAAGACTATCATTCAGAATAGAAGGAGAGATAGAGTTTCCCAGACAAACAAAAGTTAAAGGAATTCATGATCACTAAACTAGCCCTACAAGAAATATTAAAGGAGACTCTTTGAGTGGAATGATAGTAAGCAAGAGTAAGGAAAACTGGAAGCACAAGAGCAGTAAAAATAATTATATCTGTCAAAATCAGTCAAGAGATTACAAAATAAAAGGATGTAAAGTATGACACCATATATCTAAAACATGAGGAGGAGAGGAGTAAATAATGGGCTCAAACTTAAGCAACCATCAACTTAATATACACTATTATATATGAAAGTTGTTATATATAAACTGAATAGTAACCACCAGTAATAGATAAGCAAAAAATAAACAGAAAGAAATCCAAGTACATCATTAAGGAAAGCTAACTAATCTCATAAGAGAAGAGAGCAAAAGAAGAAAGGAATGGTGAAAAACTACAAAAACAACCATAAAACAAGTAACAAAATGGCAATAAATACATATCTATCAATAATTACTTTGAATGTAAATGGACTAAATGCTCCAATCAAAAGACACAGGGTGACTGAATGGATAAAAAGTAAGATCCAGCTATTGGCTTTCTACAAAAGACTCATTTCAGACCTAAAGACACATGCAGATTGAAAGTGAGGGAATGAAGGAGCATTTATCATGCAAATGGATGTAAAAAGAAAGCTGGGGTAGCAATACTTATAGTGGATAAAATAGATTTTAAAACAAAGACTGTAGAAAGAAACAAAGAAGGACACTGAGCACTGAAATACTTAACGCAGTTAATAATAAACACAAAGGAAGCAATTAATAGTAATACAATAATAGTAGGGGACTTTGACATCATACTTACATCAATGGACAGATCATCCAAACAGAAAATCAAAGAGGGAACAGTGGCTTTGAATGCTCATTGGGCCAGATGTATTTAACAGATATATTCAGAACATTCTATCCTAAAATAGCAGAATACACATTCTTTTCAAGTACAAATGGAACATTCTCCAGAATAGATCACATATTAGGCCACAGAGCAAATCTTAACAAATTCAAAAAGATCAAAGTCATACCATGCATCTTTTCTGGGCATGATACTATGAAACTAAAATTCAACCACAAGAAAAAATCTGGAAAGAGCACAAATACGTGGAGGATAAATAATATGCTGCTAAACAATGAATGGGTCAACCGTGAAATCAAAGAGAAAAAAAAAAAACTTGGAGACAAATGAAAATAAAAACACAGTGGTGCAAAATCTTTGAGATACAGCAAATACTGTTCTAAGAGGGAAGTTTAGAGCAATATGTCCTACCTAAAGAAGAAGAAGAAGAAGAAAAAAAAAACAAACCTAAAATAAAAAACCTAACCTTACTGCTAAAGGAGCTAGAAAAAGAAGAACAAATAAAACCTAAAACCAATAGAAGAAATAAATAATAAAGATTAGAGCAGAAATAAATGAAATAGAAACCAAAAACACAATAGAGCAGATCAATGAAACCAGGACCTGGTTCTTTGAAAAGGTCAGCAAAACTGATAAACCTTTAGCCAGACTCCTCAAAAAAGAGAGGACTCAAATAAACTAAATCAGAAATGAAATAAGAGAAGTAACAACTGATACTACAGAAATACAAAGGATTAGAAGAGAATATTATGAAAAATCATATGCCAACAAGTTGGACAACCTGGAAGAAATGGATACATTCCTAGAAACATATACCTCACAAAACTGAATCAGGAAGAAATGGAAAATTTGAACAGACCAATTACCAACAATAAAATTGAATCGGGGGGGAACCCCAAACCTCCCCAAAAACAGAAGTCCTGGATCAGATGGCTTCACAGGTGAAGTCTACCAAATATTTAAAGAAGAGTTAATAACCATTCTTCTCAAACCATTCCAAAAAATAGAAGAGGAGGAAAAACTTTCAGATTTATTGTATGAAGCATGCATTACCCTGATACCAAAACTAGATAAAGACACTACAAGCAAAGAAAACTACAGGCCAATAGCTCTGATGACCATAGACACAAAATCCTCAGCAAAATTTAGAAAAAAAATCCAAAAACACATTAAAAAAAATCATCCACCATGATCAATTGAGACCTATTCCTGGGATGCAAGGGTGGTTCAATATTTGCAAATCAATCAATGTGATACATCACATCCGTAAGAGAAAGGATAAAAAACATATGGTCATTTCAATGGATGCAGAAAAAGCATTTGACAAAGTACAGCATCCATTCATTATAACAGCCCTCAACAACTCAACAAAGTAGATTCAGAGGGAACATAGCTCAACATAATAAAGGCTATATATGAAGAACTTAGAGCTAACATCATACTCAATGGAGGGAAACTGAGAGCTTATCCCCTAAGACCAGGAACAAAACAAGGATGTCCACTCTCTCCACTTTTATACAACAAAATACTGCAAGTCCTAACCACAGCAACCAGACAAGAAAAATTGGTAAGGAAGAAGTAAAACTTTCACTATTTGTAGATGACATGATACTCTGTATAGAAAACCCTGAAGACTCCACCAAGAAACTACTAGAACTGATAAATGAATTCAGTAAAGTCACAGGATACAAAATCAATGTACAGAAAATCATTGCATTTCTATACACTAATACTGAAGCAAGAGAAAGAGAAATTAAGAAAGCAATCCCATCTATAATTGCACCAAAAATAAGAAAATACCTAGGAGTAAACTTATGGAAGTGAAAGACCTGTACTATAAAGATATAAAGCATTGATGAAAGAAATTGGAGATGCAACAAATGGGAAGATATTCCATGCTCATGGATTGGAAGAACAAATATTGTTCAAATATCCATTCTGGCCAAAGCAATCTGTAGATTTAATGCAGTTCCTTTCAAAATACCAACAATGTTTTTTACAGAACTAGAACAAATGATCCTAAAGTTTGTATGGAACCAAAAAAGAAAAACAAAGCTGGAGATACCACAACTCCAGATCTCAAATTATACTACAAACTGTTGTAATGAAAACAGTATGGTACTGGCACAAAAATAAACACATAAACCAACAGAATAGGACAGGAAGTCCAGAAACAAATCTATGATTACATGCTCCATTAATCTTCAACAAGAGAGGCAAAAATATAGTGGGAAAAATCCAAATTTCTTCAACAAATGGTGTTGGGAAACCTGGACAGCAACATGTACAAGAATGAAACTGGACCACTTTCTTAACCCATACACAAAAATAAACCAAAATGGATTAAAGACCTAAATGTGAGATCTGAACCCATAAAAATCCTAGAAGAGAGCACAGGGAGTAATTTCTCTGACATTGCAGCAACATTTTTCTAGGTATGTCTCCTGAGGCAAGGGAAATAAAAATAAAAATAATATATTGAGACTACATCAACAAAAAAGCTTCTGCACAGTGAAGGAAACAATCAATAAAACTAAAAGACACCCAACTAAATGGGAGAAGATATTTACAAATGGTATATCCAATGAAGGATTAGTACTCAAAATATATAAAGAAGTCATACAACTTAACAGCCAAAAAAACCAAATGATCCAATTAAAAATGGGCAGAAGACATGAATAGGTATTTCTCCAAAGAAACACACAGATGGCCAAAAGGCACATGAAGAGATGCTCAACATCACTCATCATCAGAGAAATGCAAATTGAAACTACTTTGATATATCACCTCATAGGTATTGGGATTGGAATTGGTATTGGAAAAACACAAGAAACAGTAAATGTTGGCAAGGATGTGGAGAAAAAGGGACCCTCATGCACTGTTCATGGGAATACAAACTGGTGCAGCCACTGTGGAAAACAGTATGGAGATTCCTCAAAAATTTAAAAATAGGACTACCATGTGTTCCAATAACTGCACTACTGGGTACTTAAATAAGAAACAAAAAACACTAATTTGAAAGGATGTATGTTCCCTGTGTTTATTGCAGGATTATTTACAATAGCCAAATTATGGAAGCAAACCATTTGTCCACTGATAGATGAATGGATAAAGAAAATGTGGTATATATATATAATGGAATATTATTCAGCCTTAAAAAATAATGAAATCTTGCCAATTGAACACAACAACTTAACCTAATGTTAAGTGAAATAAGTCAGTCAGAGAAGGACAAATACTATATTATTTCATCCATATGTGGAATTTAAGAAACAAAACAGAGAACAAAGGGGGGTAAAAGGCACAAACCAGGGGCACTTGGGTGGCTCAGTGGGTTAAAGCCTCTGCCTTCAGCTCAGGTCATGATCCCAGGGTCCTGGGATCGAGCCCTGAATCGGACTCTCTGTTCTGCAGGGAGCCTGCTTCCTCCTCTCTCTCTCTGCCTGCCTCTCTGCCTACTTGTGATCTCTCCAATAAGTGAATAAAATCTTAAAAAAAAAAAAAAGGCACAAACCAAGAAACAGACTTTTTTTTTTAAAAGATTTTATTTATTTAACAGACAGAGATCACAAGTAGACAGAGGCAGGCACAGAGAGGAGGAAGCAGGCTCCCTGCTGAGCAGAGAGCCCCATGCAGGGCTGGATCCCAGGACCCTGGGATCATGACCCGATCCGAAGGCAGAGGCTTTATCCCATTGAGCCACCCAGGCGCCCTCAAGAAACAGACTCTTAAGTATAGAGAACAAACTGATGGTTACAAAACAAGAAACAGACCCTGAACTATAGAGAATAAATTGATGGTTACCAAACTGAGGGGAAGTGGGTGGGGGGATTGGTGAAACAGGTGATGGCAATTAAAGAGTATATATTTATTACTGAGCAATTTATAGAATTGGTAAATCACTATATTGTACACCTGAAACTAACAAAACACTATGTTATCTATACTGGAATTAAAATTAAAAACTTAGGGACGCCTGGGTGGCTCAGTTGGTTAAGCAGCTGCCTTCGGCTCAGGTCATGATCCCAGCGTCCTGGGATTGAGTCCCACATCGGGCTCCTTGCTCGGCAGGGAACCTGCTTCTCCCTCTGCCTGCCACTCTGCCTGTGCTGGCTCCTGCTCTCTCTCTGACATTAAAAAAAAAAAAAAATCTTAAAATTAAAAACTTAAAAAATTTTCAAAAAAGTAGAAAAGAGTCAGACAAGCTTCTGAAGAACAAAGAAAACATCAGCTATAAAGTTCATATTTTATTGCGTATGTAGGTACCTTCATGTTATTAACCAAATCAATATGGGTTAAAAGAAGAGTAAAAATACTGGTGACACGTGAAGGAAGGAAGAGCATGTATGGTCTGTTAGGCACTGAATTAAGCATGTTATGGACATTACCTCTTTCAAGCTTTACACTGTTTCTAAGAACTAGATAGTATTATTCCCATTTTATAGAATGAAAAGCTAAATCTGACAAAGGCTAAATGGTTTTCCAGAATAAAACACGTAGGAAGTGGTCCATGGCATCTGAGTATAATTCTGGTGTTCTGACCATTAAACCACACAACACTTTCTACTTAGTTTGGGCCTGTAGGTGCTGGGCTGGCTAATATGGGGACCTCACAGCTTATACTACATCTCTTGCATTTCACTTTGTATCCAAGATTCCCACTATTTTGTTTTCTACTTTGCCTTTCAATGTTCCTATGACTGAACATTGCAGTAAGAAGGTCCTGGTCTTTAATGGTTGGTTTTATCTAAACCCTGGACTGAGATAGACTCTGCAAATGAACTCAAGTCTCTTGATGACCAGATCTCGACCCATGCTGCCATATCTTTGCAATGCCAACAGCCAGTCCTCTGGCTCCCTATGAATCACTGGCCTCACTTCTGCCCCAAATCTCGTTCTTCCAGTCTTTCCCCAGCTAATTCCTGGTCATCTACTCAGGGAGACTGTCACAATTTTTAATCGGGTATGTATTTGTCCCGTAATTTGTTGAAGCCTATCACCCACATCAGACTGTAAGTCCCGTAAGGGCAGGGACCATACCTGAACTAACACCTAGTTAAGTGCTCAGTGCATATAAATAAAACAAACTATGCAGAACTCTTAGCACATAGCAGGTACTCAATACACATTAGTACTATTATTTTGTAAATGACTGAACTTTACTTATATCCTTGGATATTTACATCAATTCCATGTTTATCTCAAGGACTGACATCTCGACATAGAGGGATTTCTTTCAAAATCCCTTTCCTGACCATTTTTAGAAAAAATGGGCCTTAACTAGGTTCCTCGATTTGTCCCTCGGGATTACCTAATTCCAAAGAGTTATCTGACTCTCTAGTCCCTCTTCTTCCCCGGATTGGGTCATGGCAGTAAGTTTCAATTGTCTGAATGTTTTATTTATATAGATTACACAATTTTAAATGATTCCTTGCTTACTAAGATCTTCAGGGTAATTCCAACAGCTCAATAACCTTATTCAATTAGAAAAAAGCTCTCAAATTAACTTATGTTAAGAACTTTTCTATTAACATAAAAATCTCTTTAACGAGTTCACTCGTAGAGATGTATAATGCTGAGGTGCAAAAAAATAAACGATTTACTAGTTAACATAATTCAATCTTGTCACCAAGTCCTATCAATTCTTACTTTGCAGTAACTTTCAAATTTATCAGATACTCTCCTTTTCTACCACTATCTGGGCCCTTACCTACTTGGATTACTATAATTTTTTCCTAATTGGTCATCAACTTTTAGTCTTAATCTTGTAAAACTGTGTTTGCATAAACT
>ML098049.1:17768-29357 GCA_003697995.1 Taxidea taxus jeffersonii
GCAGGTTGTCAGAGAGACAGAAATCACACCTGCCCCCAGACTGAAAAGCATGGTGAGCTGTGCAGGAGATAAGGGGATGGGAAAAATACAAGAGAGGAGAATGGTGGTACTACCTTTGGGCATTATTGTGGGCTCTCATTTTGGTTCTCCTAGATCTATTGCTTCCAGCAATTCAATATTCAGAACCTATCTTTTAGGCATTCTAGCAGTTGTTTGTATCTAGATTGACATCCTTAACTGATTAATCAATGGAATTACTGAAAACTTTCTTAAAGAATTCGCAGTATCATTTTTCCTACCTGAATATTAAAATTAATTAATATTATGAAATAGTCTATAGGTGTTCAGAAATTAAACTTTGGGGCACCTGGGTGGCTCAGTAGGTTAAGCCTCTGCCTTCGGCTCAGGTCATGAGCTCAGGGTCCTGGGATCAAGTCTGCCATTGGGCTCTCTGCTCGGCAGGGAGCCTGCTTTGCCCTCTCTCTCTGCCTGCCTCTCTGCCTACTTGTGATCTCTGTCTGTCAAATAAATAAATAAAATCTTAAAAAAAAAAAGAAAGTAATCTTTGAATAAATGAATGAAAAGTTGCCAGTATATTTTACTAATAGATCATCAGTGGAGTAGATCCGGAAATAAGGCTTTGGAGCAACAAAGTGTTTTCTCTTGTCTCAAAGGGCCCCCCTTACTCCTTCTGTTCCCCAACCAGAAACTACATTAAGTTATAGAATTTCAGACCTGAGCAAGTTAGGGGAAGTATTTTATGGGCGGAGTAGGGTGGTGATGAGAGAAAGGCCACAGGTCTAAAGTCATAAAGTATACAATTTCTCACTCTAAACAGGAGCTTTTTTGGTCCTCCTCAAGTTCGCTTTTTGGATGAATGCAGTAGGATATGAAATACTCCTGAAGTCTCCTCTGCCTCTTATTTGCTACCCTGCGGTCTAAACCCTGGTTCCTGAGCATCCTTGGCTTGGCAATAGCTTTCTGTCATTGTGGCATCACTGGTGACTTTGTAAGAACGGTTTCTCTGCTGACAGCAGGGTCAGTACTGTATGAAGGTCACAGACATGCAAACAGGTAGGGAGACAAAGGAACCTCTTTCTGAAACAAGCCACACTCAGCGTGTCGGTCTCAACTGATTACGGTCAGCAGTTGTGCTGCTATTGTCTCCCATGTTCGGGTACTTATCTTACAACAAGGCACACAATGAAAGAGCACTGTGAAATATGATCGGAAGGAACTCCTTAAATGGCCCATAAACAGTGTGTACAGCTAGATTTTAAGGAAGAGCAGCCATGCTGTAATCTTCGAAGATTCCCGGAAAATCCAGGCTTCCCAGAAATCTGGCTTGATTTACATAAACAAATCAAGGAACTGCTTTCCTCATGGATTCTCATTTCTCTGAAAAATGCTAGAAAAACTGGCAAGTTGAAGCATCTGCCGGATTCACAGTTGCTCTATCTCTGGAGCTCCTGCAGTCAGGCTCTAACAGTGTCTCCAGGAAATGGCAAATATTCACTTTATTTCAATTAGTTTTTGCCACACAGTCCACTGCCTCTTCAGCCAGCTCAGAAAACATGACTTTTAGTATTGCTTAAGCTGCTTGACTTGCGAGAAAAGCACTGAACTCCTACCCCGTCATTGGCTAGGAAGATTGGGTCCTTTGTGTCTTATCAGTTTACCTGCTGGTATTTATTTAACGCCGTTTGTGATGAGCTCTCCCTTTTTCATGTTCATTTGAATTTTGACTTGATATTAATTTATCTTTATCTTCTGATTAACACAATTCTACCTTTGTGACCCAGAGTCAGTTTTTTCTTTGAATAGGCTCTTCTAAGTACAAAACTCAGAATTGAACGGTGCCCACTTTGGAATAAGACTTTTAAGCTGGTGCAGCTTTTGAACTTTTAACAAGAGAAAGCTCTGACATCTTTCTGTCAACATTTTCCTGAACCACAAATTGCTCACGCATTAGAAATTCTCTAGAAATGAGATAAAAAGGCTATGAAGCAAGCGTATTCTTGTAGTGCAGGTCTGCAAGTCAGGGTAATTTCAGAATATACTGCATAAGCTGAAAAGACGGCAGATGCAAGAACTGGATTTAACCATAGATGATAACCCAATTTTCTCCATAGGGCTGTAACTCAATAAGTCTTTAATGGCTTCTTAGATAAACAGATGGATGTCATCAAAAGGCACAGGATGATAAATCTGATTGGTGTCTGAATAATTTGCAAGGCTCTATCCCCAAAACAAGTGGGAAGAGAAAAAGGGGAAAACCCATCCTTAAGCCCCAGCATGGGAGTTTAAATTATTCGATTAGAAACAGTTGCATTTTCCCAGGGGCATAATATTGAAAACAACCAGAATGGCAAAGTGTAGGAAGTGCAATATATCTTTTTAATTAGGGTTCTTCTTCTGAAGATTTATACTGGTTAGTGGAGCTGTGTTTATTTCTATTTAGTTGACTCAGTTTATTTTCATACAGATTTCCAAATATTCAATTAAAGCCTTTGGAAGATTATGACTTTCAATTATCCTTGATGGCCTACAGTTTGTATACTCTTAAGTCCATGGCCCAATTTCTGCTGGTCAAGCAGTTCCTGGTTCTTTGAACAGTCCCTTTACTTGGATGCTTTTTTCATTTAGTTCACTTGTTTATCAAGATCACTCAGTAGAATTAGATTTCCAGTAGTCCATGGCTGGAAGTCATGTTCTGACCAAATCTTTCCAGGGGTGGGCCTGGTGAATACTAAACACACATGTATAACTCGGTGAGATTTGTGCAGATGAACCTAGGAGAAATGGTATGGCTAAAAAATGTTCTGAAAGGAAACAAACCTTTTATTTCCACTGCCATTGTTATATATGGGTTGTGAGATTATGGGAAAGTGCTATGTTTTTTAAGTGTTACTTCAGGGATTTCTTTACCTTAGACAAGACAGAGGGCTAAATTCTTTAAATGTCTGAGGATAAAGTATATAATTTCTTTAACGTTGGAAGGAAAAGTGTCTGTTGGATAATAATGCTAATGGTCTTTGTCTTTAGTATAAGATGCAGCTTTCAGTATTTCTGAGAGATGCAAAAGTTTACTTAGTAGAATTACCATAAAAAAACTTTTCAAAGATGGACCCAGAATATTCCTGGGAATCTACTTAAAAAAATGTTTTCCTTTTATCCACAGAGTCTAGGAAAGTGCTTTTTTTCTTTTAAGACTTTATTATTTGAGAGAGAGAGAGCGAGAAAGAGAGAGAGAGCGGTGAAAGGCAGAGGGAGAAGCAGACTTCCTTCTAAACAGGGAGCCTACAGGGCTGATCCCAGGATTTCCGGGACTCCAGAATCATGACCTGAGTCAAAGGCAGATGCTTAATCAACTGAGCCACCCAGGCACCCTGAAGCAAGTACCTTAAAATATTTTTATTAACTGACATTAGTTCATGTGTTGAAGTTAATTCTTAGCAGCTTGAAATAATAGATTTTTATGTAGCACTTACTATGGGCACTTGCTAAATAGTAAGTTCCTAGCATTTTACACATATTAGCCTATTTAGTCTTCATGACAGTCCTAAAGGGAAGGACTCAGTATCCTCAATTTATAGACGAGAAACTTAAGGCACATATATATTGAGTAAACGTCCCAGGATCACACAGCTATTAAATGATAGAGCCAGGAATTAGACCTTAGGCAGTCTGGCTCCATAGTCTATGTTTTTAACCATCTTAATGTTTTACTGTCTTTCATAAAAAGCTTGACTGATGTATAGAGACAGTCATGATATTATCAGTAATCAAGTAGAGTTGGATTGGTTAGGCCCTACTGAACATGAGGATCTAAGTCTGCTTTGGAGTCTGGTTACTCAGTTGTGCAGGTCTGGGAGCTCAGAGAATAAACACTCCATCAGGAAGAGCCTCAGATGACCAGTGCTCCCTTCAAATGCTTTCCGGATACAGGTGGGCTGTAAATAACCAAATATGTCCTACCAAATGTCCTAGATACATATTGGCAACCTTACTACCACTTCTCCATATGCTAATGGATATTTTTATCTTCATTTCAGATGCTTTCTACTATACTTTTCCTCAACGAGGCCTCTGCGGATATTCCTGGTATGCCAAGTGCTGGGACCTGTCACTAGTCAGTTGCAATTAATCCCTTTATTATGAAGTCTGACTGTTTCCCTACGGCCCATGGGTATTTTCATTCAGGAGAGAATGTGGCCGTAATTTACTACAATGGTTTTCTTCATGATGTCTGAAATGCCTCAGTTGACTAAATATAAATTGGTAAAATTTTCCTGAAAAGCAACTTAACAACATGTGTTGAAACTTTAAAAAGAAATCATTCTTACCTGTTTCAGAACTATATTTTATCCTAAAAAAATTATCAGACATGTGGACAAGGTTTTACATAGAATCTTTATCGCAGCATTATTTACAACACACACACACACACACACACACACACACACACACACGAATGAAGAAGCCAGAGAACAACATAAATAGGAAAGAAGAGGAGAATAATTAAGTTTATGATATCCATACAATGCAATATTATGCAGTCATTAAAATTATGTTTCTGAAGAATTTTTAATGACACACAGAAATACTCATTATATAACATTCAGTGGAAAAGCAGAATACAGAACTCCATTAAAAAATGATGCTCCTTAAGTAAAAAGAAAAAAAAAAAATATCCAAAGTCCTGAGAGGACTTAAGTCTTTCATTAGTTATCTCTGGGTTGTAAGACTTTGTTTTCTCTTTTCTCAATTTTTAAAAAATAAATATTAATTTTATAATCATAAAACCAACTGGTAGGACGAATACCCGTGAGCTACAGGGAGAAGAGCTGGCAGACATTAGTGTGTGTGGTGGTGGTGATGGTGGTGAGAGGAGGACAGCAGAAGAGAAACACGGCCTCCTTTTCCCAGAGAAATATCCCGAATCCTCTGCACCTTCCTCTACCTCCCCAGGCCTTAAGACCCGTGTGTAAGAGAGGGTGTATTCAAAGGTGCATACACATCTACAAACACCTGATTTCCAATCTCAGGTAGCTCCTTCCCATAAAGGCTGAGATTCCTGGTTACTAGAAATATAAACGGAGTCAAAGGATTGCGATGTGTATTTTTAGGCAAATTACTCGGAAGCTTGACTCTGATAACTCTCCAATATTGGGGCCTTAATTCTTCAGGTTGAAACGAGGCCAGAGTATCCTTTTGCACATATCTTCACAGATTTTTGTAATGCATTTTATAGATGGTGACACTCACTGGCTTTTCCTCTTTTCTTTTTACTGAACAAGTTCCTGTCTACGTTCTGGCTTCCATTTAGTGAGATGAAATGTTATCAGAAATATGAAAACATTAGCTCATATTTGACGCTCACCTCCTTCCTCCCGTTGCCACTACAGCTCAAATCCTTGTTTTGGAAAGCACATGAACCAAGATGAGTAGAATTCTGACATTTGAGGAGGGAAAGAAGGACATTCCTGGCAGAGGGCAGAGCATAAGCAAAGGTCTATAAGCTGGGCACAGCAGGCTGTGTATGACAAAGACTGAGTATTCTCTTCTTTCTGTGAGGGCAGGCTCTGCAAGTGGTAGTGATGGAGACAGGTGCTTTGAGGCCAGATCACAGGGGCTTCTGGTTACGTTAGGATGATTCCAATCATCAAAATTACCACTCAAGAGAATAAAGATTTGCCGCCGAGTATATTCAAGAGAATATACTCTGGGCTTTGAGAGCAATTAGAAAGAAGAAGCCAGAAGTTCTTTTGGGTAATGTCAGTAATATGTGAAACCCATTGGCCTGGGAGAGAGAAGACCTGGGGTCACCTGCTTGTTCTGCCAATAATCAGCTATATGCCCTCGGGCAAACTGTACGCCTTCTTTAGGGCTTCTGTTTTCATATGTATAAGATGACAGGGATAGAATATATGAATTCATGCATTCATTCACGCAGCTCAGTATTGGCCATTGTGTCAGGCATTATGCTGGACATGGAGGACACTGTGATAAAGAAAGATGGTCTTTGCTTCCACGGAGCTCACAGTCTAGTTCGGGAGGCCGAGAGAGAAATGACATTTAGTCTAATGAGTGGTTTAGAGATATATCTACTCATATGATAAGTATATTTAACCTTCCAAGGTAACAGCCTCAAAGGGGACAGCAACCAATTCAGCGTATAAGCTCTAGTATGTTTGCATAAAAATCAATCATGCAGTGGCCGCATTCCAAATACTAAAAGGAAATTAAGGTCTGGAAATTATTACAGTGAGAACCTGTGGAGTCTCATTCTGTGGATATGTTTAAAAATGTGAAATGAATGCTGCACGAGACAGGGGGCTGAACAAGACGTACTCTAGTTGTCTCGTCCTGTTATGCTAATGATCCTGAGATTCAAAGAGGAAAGAGGGCCAGTGCAGGGAGCAAAAAACATACCGGGAACCCAAGACAGCTTCGCGGGCTGCTGCTTCCAGTAAGCAGGCTTTGACCTTGTCCCGTACCATTTTTCTGCTACTAAAGATAGTGTAAACAAAGGGGGGCTTCCTCTGATTATATGGTATCAGAGAGACATTAATGCTTAAGCAGTTAGTTAGTTGTCTGAAATTCCTAGATGTATTACCAAGATGACTTTAAAGTCAAGAGGTGACACATGGAATATAGTTGTTCCAAGAAAATGTGACAGAGGAATTTAGTCTTATTAAACAGCTAACATTTGTAATTAGAATGGTGATCTTTACATTACCAGTTTAACACAGTAGTAATTTTTAAAATAGATGGCCAAGTTTTTATTTTTTAAAAGGAATATTTATAAATCTATAAATATAAATATGAATATGAAAATAAATATACACATTATTGAATTAGTTGCTGCTCCCTTCAAGGCTGTTACCTTGGAAAGTTAAATATACTTATTTGAGTAGATACATCCCTAAACCACTCATTACATTAAACATATATATATACAACAAAATATTATATAAAATTATATAAATATGTATATTTATTAATTTTACTGTGTGATAATATAGGGATTCCAGAAAGGCAGTTATATTAATCTTTGTGGTCCGAACTCAGTTACTATGGCAAAGGTTTGGATTTATTTTTTCACTAGCACTTTATCGATTGGACCAATTAGTCTGAGCACGCCTGAAATTCCCAGGATTTCCCAAACTGACATCTGTGCCTTCCTTAAGCTGCTGGTGACACACATGATGTAAATTTACCAATTACAAGACACAGAGAGGGCTGCGTGTTAGCAACAGCGAAGCCTTGGTTTTATATCTGAAGCGCTCTGGGACAAAAGATAAAATAATGTTTGATCTCTGAATCACTCTGTAAAATCCCTTCTTTCTTTTTGCTCTACTTTTTTTTTTCTCCAAATCACAAAATAGAGCAAATTAGATGTAAGCTTAACATATTTCACGTAAGTGTCTTTTTTTGCCTTCGTACTTTTCCATGCTGTTTTTAATATTTTCCTCCTGGGGAAACAGTAGAATATAGGGATTAATGGCATAAGCTTTAGAGTCAGAAAAAAAGAAAGGGGTGAAATCCTGAGTTTATCAGTTACTACAAACTTTTGAACTCAAATTTTCTTGTTTGCTAAATACAAATGGTAGGGTCCAACCTACAGGATTAGTACAATATTAAATGAGAAAACACAGAAAATATTATTACAGCAATGGGCTCATAGTAAATACTCAATAAATTGTGTGTGTGTGTGTGTAGTTGTGCTTATGTATCTTTGCTCATCTCAGACATTTGCATAGCCACTGAATATATTTTCTAAATATCAATAAGACAAATATATTTTCTAAAAATCAATAAGAGAAATGATATTTGCATTAGGATGCTCCCCCTCCTCCTGGTAACTGTTCAGCACAATATTTCCAGATCAAAATAACTGAAGAATATTTTTAATAGAAAGAGCTTCTTAGCCTTTTTCATGGTCTTGGGATGACTAATTTCTTTAAACTTTCAAAACTTTCACAAAAAATATGGTAAAATAGGGCTCCTGGGTGACTCAGTTAAGTGTTAAGTGCCTGACTCTTGGTTTCAGCTCAGGTGATAATCTCAGGGTCATGAGATCGAGCCCCATGTCAGGCTATGTGTGGGGGCTGGACTCTGCTTAAGATTCTCTCCCTCTCCCTTCGGCCCTCCCCAGCTTTCTCTTTCTCGTCAAGAAATACGGTAAAACATACAAACAATTTAGTAAATATACATCATCTTGTTTTAAGTTTATTAGTCTTGCTTTCCATGTCGTATTAGAAGTCCTACACTTTCTGATTTACACATTAAATATGATTTAAAGATGGAAGGCAGAATTAGAAAAAAAATCCATGAACTAAAGCATTCTAATGAACAAAATAAAAATGAGCATGCAGTTTCAGAATCAAGAGAGAGGGGCGCCTGGGTAGCTCAGTGGGTGAAGCCTCTGCCTTCGGCCCGGGGTCGTGGTCTCAGGGTCCTGGGATCGAGCCCCGCATTGAGCTCTCTGCTCAGCGGGGAGCCTGCTTCTCCCTCTCTCTGCCTGCCTCTCTCTACTTGTGATTTCTCTCTGTCAAATAAATGAATAAAATCTTTAAAAAACAGAATCAAGGGAGAAATTCCAAGAGGATAGCATCAAGGCATTCATAAGACTTGCTCATTTTCAACGTCTTTAACCTGTGAACAAGTGGCCTGGCAGATGTAACCTCAGAGACTTTAACAATAGGACAGCTCAGCATATGGGGCACAGAGACCAGGCTTTAAAACCAGCTCTCCAACTTGCTTGCTCTAAAATCTTCAG
This sequence comes from Taxidea taxus jeffersonii, assembly GCA_003697995.1. Taxonomy (NCBI): domain Eukaryota; kingdom Metazoa; phylum Chordata; class Mammalia; order Carnivora; family Mustelidae; genus Taxidea; species Taxidea taxus. The sequence goes on from ML098049.1 coordinate 26,554, forward strand.
CACATAAGAAATTTTTGGCAAGTAAAAAGCCCCCACACAGAGCCTAACATGGAGCTCGATCTCATTTGGTTTCTTTAGCTGTAAAACAGATAATTTCACCCATGGGTTATAGTAAAAAAATTAAATGGTTTAAATATACATAAAGCACCTGGGACAGTGGCTATACATGGCAGGTGCTCAGTAAATTGTGGCTATACATAATGTTGTTATTTAATTATTATAAGTTAAGGTATGTTTTTTATTTACATGTTAAAATATCACAAAATAATGGCTAGATATTTTTTCACCATTTTGGAGGTATGTTTGGGATGGTATGCCTTACTATAAACTATGTGGTATACATAAGGTTCACTTTGGAAATTTTGAGGAATAGCTTCAAAGACTGTGGCAGCCATTCCCTTGAGCAGCTGAAACTCAGACACAGAAAGCCCATGTGGTTGCTGGTTGGGAGAGACCACGGACAGGGAAAACAGTGCTTTCAAAATTTGAGCCCCAAACTGAAAGTCACAAGGACAGATATTCCAAATTGCACGAGTGGTCTGTTATACAGCCCATAATCTATAGGTTAACTTTTGGAATAAGACCCAAATGCAGAAGAGTCCTGAAAAATGTGTTTTACTAGCTTTTCACGTTAAAATAATTTTAGACTTACAGAAAAGTTACAAAGGAGTACAGAGTTCTCATTTTCCCTTTACCTGGCTTCCCCTGATACTGTTTTATCAAATAATTATCAAAACCAGAAAATGAACACTGACATAGTACTACTGAGTCATCTATAGGCCTTATTTGAATTTTACCAGTTTTCTCACTAATGTTTTATTTCTACTCCAGGATTTAATTCAGGATCTGATTGCATGCAGATGTCGTTAGCCTCTAATTAGTGTTAATTCCTCAGTCCTTCTTTGTCTTTCATGACCTTGACACTTTTGAAGACTTTGTGTCAGTTTGTTTTATGGACTCTTCCTCAATTTAGATTTGTTCTGATCTTCACTCATAATTATATTAGTCTTATGCATTTAACAAGAACAGTAGTGATGTTTTGGTCTTTTAGGGCAACATGTCAGGGGGTGTATGCTTTCTTTATGTTTTATTACCGAAGATATTATAACCCTGATCATTTGGATAAGGTCATGTCTGCTACATTTTTCTACTATAAACTAATCATTTTCCCCTTTGTAATTAGAAATGTCTTGTGGGAAGATACTTTTGAGGCTTTGCGAATGTGCTGTTTTACATTATATTTTCTCCCATTAATTTTAGACTCCATCAATTGTTCTTGCCTGCAGTTAACTACCACTGTGGTATTTGTCTAAGATGACTTTTCTACCTCCCTTAGTCTTTGTATACCCATTAACTAGAATTCTACTGTAAGGAAGAGCTCTTCTTTCTCTGCCACTTTTGAATTTATTCAATTTTTATATCTATGTTAGTATGGAGTTGTGGGCATTTAGTTTATTCTCTGCATCATAATCCAATGGTATATGTATTTATTCTATTGTTCATTGTTCCAGGTTTGGCAGATGGTTGTTCCTTCAAGGTGGACTCCTGTGTCTTTCCAACATGTCTTCATAACTTTTTGAACACTTAACTTTTGAACCCTGGAACTGTAAGATGTCCCAAGCTCATCTTGCATTTTCCCTTCCTGGTCTTGGAGTCAACCATTTGTTGGGAAAGCTCTGGTTCCTTTTATTGCAGAATGTGGCTAGGAAACCCAGAGATGCGATCTCAGAGTGGTCATTGTTACTGAGGTTATCCTTGCTTCCAAGTCCTCTCAGAGCACACAGTGAAGAAACATACATAGTACCCCAACCCACCTACACACAGCCTCATTTCTACGTGTGTCTTCATGGACGTGAATAAGCCCTTGCTGATGCTTCTAATACCAATCTAGTACCACAGGACTCACTCTATCCTTCCCGCTTTTCTTTTTCTCTAACAGTGAGAAACCCAACTCTCATTATCCACAAGGCATTTCATCTCTTTGTTTAACAGTGGCATCGACATAGTGTCAGCATTGCAAACCCATGCCCCACCACCATTTCCAAAGAAACAAATGTATGAATGACAGGATAATGTTTGCATATAGTTCTATTTGCTTTTAGCCTTATACTATACAATCAAATATTATTTTGCCAAGTTACTTAGGCTGTCCTTTTCTTTCCTATCCCCTCTGTGCAGGTATGTTCCTCATTTGAAATACATTTAGGTTCATTTTTTATGGTTTGTCGCCCATAGCCTGATTTTCTTTGTTCATTTATTGGGATGTGAAACACTACAATGTTGCTAGCAGTGTATAAAAAGGTACTCAAAGAAGTGTCACTCTCCCCTCATCCCTCATGCCTATACCCCTTCTTCTATTTCTCCATTTTTGTATACCATTTCCACTCCCTGTAGGTAACCAATCTCATTAGTTTTTCCTTTATGTTTCTTATATTCTGAAAAATTGAGTACATTTAAAAAAATTCCCTTATTTCATATATGAAAGATAGCATACTCTAGATATTCTTTTACACTTTATGTTTCTCACTTAATAACATATCCTGGAAATAATTTCATATCAATTTATAGAGATCTTCCTCATCTGTTTTTTTTTTTTACAAATGCATTGTACTCTATTTGTGGATGTACTGTAATTTATTTTATTACTTTCCCATGTATTCTCATGTAAGTTGTTCCCAATGTTATGTGATTAAAAACAATGCTGAAATGAATGTCCATGTATTGCCATATTATTGGATGTATTTTTGGGTATCTTCCTATGAGGGGAATGCTGGGTCAAAAGAGTGCAAGTGTAGTATTGTTAT
>RCUC01110631.1:0-20426 GCA_003697995.1 Taxidea taxus jeffersonii
AGTATGTAGTCCAAAGTAGGGACTCAAGAAATACTTGTTGAATGAATGAATATATGATTTCAGGAACCAAAACTAGAAAAGGGAGAACTGTTTTTGGCCAGGGAAGCCTTTGGGTATTCCTTCCACCATCCCTGTCTCCTTCAGCTGTGTGCTAAGTTTGACTCGTGTCTAGAGTAGACTGTAATGTGATCAGTTGATATTATCCTAAATAGGTTGTGCACTTCATGAGGGCAAGCAGCCCTTGTCTTGTTCACTCTTGTGTTCTTTAGTGCATCCTCTACCATTGTAGAGAGTCTCAATGGTTCTGAGTCTGAGATATTCAGCTGTAACGTGGTATTAGTAATAGTTGATAGGTACTTAGAATGTCTTCTAGCTTTAAAAGCTATGAATCTGTTTCTTTTTTTTCTTTCTTCTTTTCTTTTTTTTTGACCAGTGAAGAAAATGTAAGGCTTTGGCAGAAGAAGCACTCAACCTTTGTAATCCAAGTGTCTTCTAATTTTTATAGTGATGGATCCTACTATCAGGTATGATGGCTGTTTTCTGGGGACCATTGAATAACTGTGGGATGGCATAGAAAATGGCAGAGAATACAAGCAAATCATAAGAAACCACATTCCAATACATCTGGAGAAGACAGTTACTTAAGGTCAAGATTAAAAATTAAAAAAAAATCATTAAGGATGGTTTGCCCTGAATAGAATGACAGTTTAAATTAAAAAAAAAAATCTTATTCTTTCCTTGCTGTGGTTTCATTTTCACCCAAAGTGGAGCATGACTTGATAGTTGTGTATTGTGGTTTAATACAGCTCATCGTCATGTTTCTTTTCCATTGCAGCAAACTGGGTTGAAAGCATGAGGGATTTCTTCTGCAATAATTCCCCAGATCTCATTCCTGGTCAGCACCGTGCAGCTCATTTCCATTAAGCAGATAGTCCTCCTTTTTCTTCTTTGCTTCCAGACTCATAATTCTGTGCTTATCTGCACTGAACTTCATTTGCATTTATTAGCTGGGTAGGTACTTGAAATATCTAAAACCCTTTTATCTGCCTCCTTTGTTTCTCATTATTTGCTGTCTCTTCCAATTTAATATTAACTGCAAACTTGAAATGTTTCTTCTGAAACTGTTGTACAAATTCTTTGCATACCAATATAGGGGGAACTGATGTTTACTGGGATCCTAGTCAATAATGTGATTCTGCCTTAAAAAGTTGTACTTCTCACATTTTACTTTTCTTTCTTGATTCACTGAAGTATTGACTGTTTATATAGATTAATTAATTTGGTTTTTTATTGGACATTTTGAACAATTGAGACTCTCTACAATAGTAGAGGGTGCACTAAGGAACACAAGACACTAATGGTACACAGTGAACACAATGGAACACAAGAACACAATGGTAGAGGGTGCACTAAGTGAACAAGACAAGGGCTGCTTGCTCTCATGAAGTGGACAACCTCTTTTAGGAAGGGAAATATATATGTAAATTTCACATCATTTTGCCTTCTACCAAATCCCTCCAATTTTCCTGAACTGCACTTTTTCAGGCTTTGGGGCTTTATTGAATAATACTATACAGGTGGTATTGTGAAACTCAGAATTATTTTAAAGACATTATTTATTCTCTTCACATTTTTTTTCTTCATAGAGACCTCTGGGAGAAATTCCTTTCAGATTTCAGCATCAGGAATGTTTCTCCTGAACCACTGGTTTGTTCTTATCTTCCACTCTGATTCAAGAGTATATTCCACCTACCTCGCTGTGTTGGCTGCTGAGTAACTTGCAGGCAAGTTTGTAAACCACTTTCAGAAAATGCACCAACTCTTACAGCAGGGATTTAAATTTTAATTTCACTTGGGATTTTAGCCTACCTCTCTTCAGCTTTCATAGCCCTGTCCACTTCACAGTTGCCATTTTCCAGCACTGTAGGACTTTTTCATTAGCTGTAAGAAAACTGAAGTCTTATATTATTTTAAGTACGTCTCCACAACGTCCAAGACCTTTTCTGAAACATGACAGGTTATAAGTAAATACATTGTTTATGCGAGTTTGGAGAGTGATTATGTTCTAGTTTGAGACACAGGTTCAGATCATTTAACCTTTTCTAAACTGGTGTTCTAGGATGAGTCTAGACAAGAATAAGTTCTCATATGTAGGTTAGAACAATTGGATTAGACTTGCAAAGTTGTCAGCACTACAATTTTATATTTGCACAAACAGATTTGTAATTGTACTGTCAACATGACTGCTTTTTAAGTTAGAGCTTAGTTGGCTTTCTAGTATAGTTTTCCTTGTCAGGTGCCTCTTGGATACCATCTAGATCTGGTTATAGAACTGATAAACTCAACTCAGGAATCTCAGAGTCTAGTAAGTAAGACTGAGGAGCAACCAGCAGCAAGGGTAGTCAGTGAACCAGCTAAGGGCAGGCTGTGAGTGCTACCCAGGAGGGGCCTAACAGACATTAGGAGCTGTCAAAGATGTCGAAAGAGGAGGGCATGAGCAGCATGTAGAAGGGCAGGAAGGATTAGCTAGGAGGGTAATTTTGACTCCTGGAAATTGTTAGCCAGCGTACTAAGAAACAAATGACTAGTTTCTGTTCAGGGCAGAAGTAGAAATTTGTGCCTTTGGAGAATGGAAAGGTAGACGGTCAGACTGGAGAATCAGCAAAGACCGATGTTGAAGGGCTGTGCCTGCTCTGCTTAAGCACTTGGATTGCATTCTAAAGATCTTGGTGATCTACTGAGGGAGTTTAAATGAGGTGAGCAGGTATGAACAGATTTGGAATTTTGAAAGAGATCCCTCTTATGCAAGTACAGATGGTAGATTCTGGACGTTAGCTAAAAATTCCAACCTCTAGGAGAATGCATGTATTAGGGGCAGGGATTAACCTAGATTTCTGATTTGAATGAATTGGTGAAGAGTGGCAGTGCCATTCACCATAAAAGAAAATGCAGAGGAGGAGCAGGCTTACAAGAGGAAATCAAGCCTTTGTTGGAGACAGGTTGAGTTTGAAGGGCTACTGGGCTTCAAATCCCACTTTTAACTACAACCATTTACTGCCATGAGCTTAGGAGAGAGTTTTTAGGAATAGCCATGTAGAACTGGTGTTACTATATTTGTCAGTGACGTAGGTAAAGATGGAAGCCTGGGAACATATTGGGGTCCAGCAGAAGAAGAGGGGGGCTAAGAAGTAGGGGAAACAGAAGAAGAAGAGCACTGAAGAGATGGTGCCACCACATGCTAACAGGGTCATTGATGGCAATCTGCTTATCGTCTCTGAGCTTCATTTGTTTTTCTCTGTAAAATGGGGGTTCTATTACTTTCCAAGCTTCTCTCATGTATTAATCAAGATAGATTTACCAAGCACTTAATCTGCTGTGTAGCACATAGCAAGGGCTCAGGAAATGGTGGCTGCCATTATTACTTCAAAGCAGAAAGCCACAAAAGGGTTTTAAGAGAGAGTAGCCACTACTTTTAAATGCTACAGTGAATTAAATTAGTAAGGAGGACAACATAGCATCTGGGATATAAACGGAGTAGAGTCCAAGAGTTTTGAAAGCCATGAAAACAGCAGGAAAAAATTTTCCTCAGTCATGCATCTGCTATTAATTTTACATTACAGAGAATAAGTACTTTGGTATCAGTTTTCTTCAAAATCAATCACAGTGAATTCTGTGAATTATGAATGCCAACACAAATGAAATGAAATGTCGATCATGTATAATTACTTGAAAATAAAATTGCATTCAAAATGTTTAAAGGTAGTCTTATTTAGAGTATTAAAACCTGCTGTACATCAATGATAAATGAGAGGATTTGGCTAACAACAAAGACAAATATAGTTTGAGATGTAAATTTTCCTTTGTTATAGCACTCTTTCCCCCAGCCCCACTTCATGGTATCATTTTACAGAAGCAGGGAGGTTCAGGAACCCCAAAATCAAAAGAGGTATTCATAGTTCAGTGACCATTTTCCTCTTGATGGAGTCATTGACATTGGACAGTTTCCCTTGCCTCTTCATCCTAAATTTTCTCATCTGTAAAATTTGAAGGTTGCATTTTGGATTTGTGTATGTTTCCCAGTTTTAAAAATCATGGCTACTAGTTAACAAAACTTTGCCGTGGCCCAAACAAGTCATGTTTATGGGCAATATTTGGTTTCCAGCCCACTAATTGGCAACTTCTGGTTCACACAGATTTTCAGTATAATTCTGAGATTTTAGTTAGAAGAGGTTTAGAGAGATCTCACTGTGTGTGTAGCCCACAAAACTGTGCCAGGCATCCTAAGGATAAGAGTGGGATGGGAGGCATGCTAAAGATAGTTTCAGGCAAAGCTTTTGGCCTTAAGGAGGTTATAATCCTATATCTTGGAAAGACAGTATTTACCAGTAAAAAACAGAGTACAGAGTTCTGAAAGAGTGCAGTTATAATGGGGCTGAGAAATTAGTTAATCCAACTTTCTCTCTTTTATAGGGGAGAAATCTGAACCCCAGAAAGACCCAAATTTATAAGACTAGTGACTAGCAGAGCTGGCTCTTGAACCAGGCTTTCTGAGTCTTGGTCAAGGTCCCTTTCCAGTCTTCCATGTTGCATTCCACAGAGTATATCTTCCTATGATAACCATACTGTTAGAGTTCAGAGGGAGAGAAGGGTTGGGGCAGAAGCCTTCATCAAGGATACATGAATAGAGTCAAGCCCTGGAGGATGAGAGAGGGGGTAACCATTCATTTGACCTGAGGGGAAAACATGGAATGAAAGCTAAACCAAAACCAAATCAAGAGTTAATAGTAAGGTTGCTACATTAGGCTGTATCAGTTGGGGTCCAGTCAGATAGCAGAATCCATACCACTTATTTAGCAGGGGGAATTTCCTGTAAAGAATTACTGACCAGGAGTTGGAGAACTGAAAAGGCAAAAAGGGATGAAGAGGTATCATGAGAGGCAGTGACTGCAGGAAACCACAATCATCTTTAGGGTTGGTGAGACAAAGAGAAGAAGCTGAGATTATCAGAATGTAGATGTTTGGAGGAGTGATCCGAAGAAGGTAGGACTCAAACCACAGAAGAGGGACCAGTGCTGGTATCTGTGAAGGGGCATGCTAAAGTTGGTGCTGGAATTCTGGGGAAAAAAGGCAAACTAAAACTGCCACTGCAACTAGAACCAAACTAACTGCCCCTTTTGGGTCAAAGAACTTCCTTATGCTGTCCCAAGCAGGGAGCAAATAGGAAAGAAAAAAAATCCCTTCCCATTCTCAGTCCTTTCTCCATATGCCCCTTATTGCCAGAGCCTACCTGGCAAAAAACAGAGATATGATTTGCAGAGCCCAGTGCCAGCACCACAAAGCCAAGTTGAGAAGTCTGAGTGTGAAGCTGAGAGACAAAAGCTACCTTGGAAGCAGTGCAGTGGGCACATTGGGCCAGCAGTGAGGAAGTTGATTGGAGTGGAATGCTCATGTTGGGTGTGGTAGGAGGTAAGGCTATAGGGGTTGGCTGGGACAGGTGACAGACAACTTTGAATGTTGGCAAGAGCTGTTTAGATTTGAATCTCATAAGGGACTTACACACTAGGAGGAAAGATGGGATTCTGAGTCATGATTGTGTCTGTCATTCAATTTTGTTCTCTTAACAAAACCATTTTTCTATTTAGGTGAAAGGATGGATTATATAGACGTTGGTTTTAAGGTAATGGATCTTTCTCAGGAGCCAATAGAAGAAAATCATAACAAATTGGGTCTTAAGGCATAGGAGGAAGGCTTTGGTCAGATGGCTTTAGCAGAGAGGTGAGGCCATAACTCATGAGGTATACTTTAATGTCAAGCTCTTGTCGTTCTATACGTTGACATGTATGGTTTTTCTCTCTAGTCTATTGGTTTCACATTCATCTTTGTATATGCTGAGCTCAGATGGTCTGAAACATAGTGAGTCCTAAATAAGTTTTATATAGCTCCACTTACATTACATTTTGTAAAACAAAATATCCACCATAGAGGCCATGCTGTGCACTATCTAGTTAAAATGAGATTCATATAGGTAATGTATATTTATCATTGGTAGCATAAATAGATTGGATACGATGCATTACACAATTAACCCTTGAACAACACAGGTTTGAACTGCATGGGTCCACTTATGCAGATTTTTTTCAGTGAATATGATACTGTAAATGTATTTTCTCTTATGATTTTCTTAATGTTTTCTTTAGTTTATTGTATTTACTATTTATTGTATTGTATTTATTTTACTTTATTTATTTTGGTTTACTTTATTGTATTTATCTATTTACTGTATTGTATACAATATCCATTACATATAACATACACATTATGTGTTGATTATATTTGTCAACATAAACAGTCTAATAATAGCCTAACTAATAGCCTTCTGGTCAACAGGAGGCTATTAGTAGTTAACTTTTGGGGGAGCCAAAAATTATAGATGGATTTTTGACCGTGCAGGTGTCAGTTCCTCCTAACCAATGCATTGTTCAGGGATCAGCTGTACTATCAAATGTGGCAGGCTTCACCAAAGTATTTGTATTATTTAGCTTTTGCTAGTGATTTTTCTGTGTAACAACCCTCAAATTGCAGTAGTTTGTGAAATAAATAAGGATTTATTTTTCTTCATGTTATTTGTTAGTGGTGGTGGGTTTATGATGGTGGCTTTGCTTATCCTTCAGCTCTGATCCAGATTGGTGGTTAGATTTTGATCTGCTTTATAAGCTGGTTTTTTTTTTATTTTTAAAATTTATTTATTTATTTATTTTTTATATAAACTGTTTTAATTCTAGGGTCTAAAATGGAAGTCCTTTTGTGGAACAAACCCATTCTCATGACACTAGGGAACAGTCAGAATGAGCTATTCAGGCCATAAAATCAAAAATTTGTCTCAGGATGAGCTCCTATTCCATTTGCCAAAGCAAGTAATGTCAATTCATAGAGCAGGAAATTTATATTCCTCTCACTGAGGATAGGAAGGAATGAATACTTGTTAAGAATACAAATCTATGAGAGTCCTTGTGATGGTTAATTTGATGTGTCAACTTGGATAAGCTGTGTTACCCAATGTTATTGTGAAGGTATTTTTGTAGATTTGATTTATAATCAGTTGATTCTAAGTGAAAGAGATACCCTCCATAATATGAGTGGGATGCAGTCAATCAGTGGAAAACTTAAAGATTAAAATATGAGGGTTTTGTTGGGAGGAGAGGGAATTGTATTTCGAGATCATAACATAGAAATCCTGTTTGATAATCCTGATTGCTGGTTTGCCCTTTGAATTTTGAACTTGCTGGCCCCCACAATTGAAAGCCAAGTGACCTTTTAAAATGATTAAAAATTAATTAAAATAATAAATCATTAAAATAAATGAGCCCTTTCCTTTAAATCTCTCTCTTATTCTCTTTCTTTCTTTCTTTAAAAGATTTTATTTATTTATTTGACAGAGAGAGAGAGAGAGAGATCACAAGTAGGCAGAGAGGCAGGCAGAGAGAGGGGCAAGCAGGCTCCCTGCTGAGCAGAGAGCCAGATGCGGGGCTTGATCCCAGGACCCTGGGATCATGACCTGAGCTGAAGGGGGAGGCTTTAACCCACTGAGCCACCCAGGTGCCCCTCTCTTTTAACAGATAAGTATGGATAGGTACATAGATATTTTGGTTCTGTTTGTCTGGAGATCTCTGACTGGTACAGTCCTATTACTCTTGTTATGCTGTTTTCTTGCTTGTTACCTCACCCAGCATAAAGGAGAGGTATTATATACAAGAATATTTCTTTTGCACAATTAAGACTTATCTTTAGGGAATGCAGTTTTAGTTATTAATAGAACCAAGGACAGGGGCGCCTGGGTGGCTCAGTGGGTTAAAGCCTCCGCCTTCAGCTCAGGTCATGATCTCAGGTCCTGGGATTGAGCCCCGCATTGGGCTCTCTGCTCAGCGGAGAGCCTGCTTCCTCCTCTTTCTCTGCCTGCCTCTCTGCCTGCTTGTGATCTCTCTCTTTCTGTCAAATAAATAAATAAAATCTTAAAAAAAAAATAGAACCAAGGACAGAGAAAAGAGGCCAGATCATGAACCAGGATCTATAATTAACAAATGAGTGAGTTGGGTGAAAATATTATAGGTTCTGAGTTGCAATCTGCTGGCAGGAACATTTTATAAAGACTAAAAACCACCAAATATTTGAACTTGTGAATAATATTCTGATTATAACAGTTGGCATCTATAAAACCAAACTCAGATTTAATGAACTGATTTTGGGTTCTACCTTGTTCCTCCGTTCTTGGTAACTGACACAATGCCTGTGAGTGGGCTTTTTATTTATATATACATCAGTTTATAATAAATTAATCTTATTTGAGCATTATTATGTGCAAGACACTGTCCCAAGGCTGGAGAATATTAAGATATAAAAGATTCACAGTCCCTTCCCTCATGGAGTTTACATTCTAGTAGGAGAGTTAAATGTGAGACAACATATAGACACCATTAATTATTTAGTGACGATTGTGCCAAGGGACTAATTAAAGAACTAGAGAGTGCCATGAGATCCTCATAGGAGAGCCTGATCTAGCTTGTGGGAGGTGATAAAGGAGCTGAGCTCTGAAGCAAGAATGGGGCTGTTGGGGCAGGAGAGGTGTTTCAGGCGGAGAGAATATATGTGAAGCACCTGAGACAAGAACAAGACTTATTTTGAGGCCTCAAGACAGGTGCGGCTGGAGCTTGGAGAGCCAGAATGGAGTTATGAGGTTGTAGGGGTGGATGGGAGCTCTGTCACACTCTGCAGGCCCAGTAGGGACTGGTGTCTGTTTCCTGTGGTAACCAGGAGGTTATTGCAGGGTGTTAGGCAGAGATGTGAAGTGTTTGTTGGAGAAATGAAGGACCTATGAAGTATAGTTGTGGTAATTGTACTGAACAATACAGAGAGACTGGAATTTTTGATGATTCTATACGATTGCCTTAATTCTAGAGAATGTTTTCTTTCCTGGTAGAATGTGTTTGAGTGTGTGTGCATGATATAATTCGTTGTTGTTTTTGGCCCATTTGTTATAAGCAGAAATTCTTATATGAACAAAAACAGAGGTCAAATTTATGATTTATAAAAAATGAAAACAGTACCACTAACCACAGATAAGGACCATTTATTATAGAAATACAATTTAAAATTCTTAGGAAAGTATGGCAAACGAAAGAAAGAAGAATTTTTTCCAAAGTAACAATACTGATTTAATTATTTAAAGTTACTAAGGATTCCTAAAAAATTTCTCCAAGCCTGCCATTTTATTCTAAATATTTTAAGCCATCATAATATCTGCACACTATTCATAAGGGATGGTTGAATCATATATAGTTTTAGCTAATCAGAAACCATTACAAATGTATTTACTCTCTTTAAACACTTTCATATTTCATTATAAATGGCCGATTGAACACTTCCACATCCATATTATATTTCCATTCAATTTACTATTAAGATTTCTTGAACAGCTACAATGTAATAGTAGCTATTGTGCATTATAAATATTTTATCACCTCTCTATAGTAATCCGTTTCTCATTTGCTTGCCAAAACTTATGAAGTGCTTATTAAACATTGATATATAATATTACAGTGCATGATATGAAATATTGTTGTCTTGCAAATCAGCTTATTGGTAAACCTTGAGTTGGCAATACTTTAATCTGCATTATCCAGTCTTTATACCTCATTATAAGCAATGAATATTGCTTTGTCATTGGATTGGGGGGAAAATGGATTATTTCCAGGGAAATCTTTACCAACTTAAACAATTTTCTTGTTTTACGGAGTTATTTAGGTGTTCATCTCTTAGTCTATGAGGGAGGGCAAGTTGGAGCTAACAGTGCTCTTTTCCATCCAGAAACTTCTCAGACTCATAGGGAAGCCTCAGACCCACTGTGCCCAACTTTCCTTTTATATTTATTTTGAATCCCTCTTTTGTCAAATTGGTCATCATATCGCTCAATAATTCCAAAGATAGTAGCTCAATCTTTCTGCTATGAGTTGAGATGAACATTTATTTGTAGCAAGTAAAAATACTGGACAAGAAAAAAATTCTTCTAGGTTATAGTTTAGTAGAATCAAAGAATGTTAGAATTTGAAAGAAAATTTTAAGAATCCTTTAATATGGTGATAGTAAATTTGTGCTCATATGCCCCACATTTCCTCCCATGGCAGACATTACTAATTGAACACAGCATCCTTCCTGCTGAGCCTGGATTCAGTCTGGTCCTCCAGGCTGCTCTGGCTAGATTATAGTTTATGGGACTTCAGATGATATCTACTTGCTGTTCCTGATCATGTCTAAAAATTTCATTTTATAGACAAAGAAATAAAAACTTTTAGAAGTGAAATGATTTGGTGAAAGTCACTCTTCTGATTAGGGTCTTCAAGCCCAGGTCCTTTGAATCCAAAACTAGCATTTATCTTATCATCCCCAATATAGCTTTTCTTTGCTTATACTTTTACTTTCCAAAGATCCTTCCAAGTGATGATTTTTATTTTCTCAAGCAATTTCAGTGATGGAAATTATTCTTAGTTTTGTGAATTAGTTATTTGAATTTGTGTTGTCATTTTTTTCTTCTTCTTAGCTTTGATGTTTTCCAGAAGAAGATATAGATGGAACATGGATATTTAGCAACACATAGGGTAGAAAACATTTTTATGTATTACCATATATATAAAATTATATAAAATGTCAATTTTATGTTACTGATTTTCACACTAGAGCCACTTACTTTGATTCCCAATTCAAGTTAATTTTCTAATGAGCAATGGAATAAAGGTTTTTTTAATTAATAAACAATTTTCAGGAAAGACAAGCATGAATGTCTTGTTTATTTATAAGAAAAGAGATGACAGGACTTATATAATTCCCTGAGAAAAATCTGAGACTGTAGGGAGGAGGATGTTAGTTTTTCTTTAGAGGAGGATGATAATTGAATCACTGATTATATTTAAATAGATGCCCAGTGTGGTACCAACTTTATGGGTCCTGAGAATTGTAATGGATCTCCTATTAAAAATCACATTAACCCTCCATTGACTCTAATGACTGCTGTCTTTTGGGAGTTGGATTTCTTTCTTTATTCCATATGGGACTTATTATCCTGAGGGAAAGTTAATAAGATTTCTTCCAGACCTGCTTTGCCATGAAGCCTTGTTAAATTCCAAGACTAATAGGAAATGGATTGAGCTAATAAAGATACCTTAACAGTTAAAAAATCTTGAAGAAAAAATTGAAAAGGCAATTGGTAATAGCATTAAGGAACAGCCTTAAATATTAGCTACAGAACTCATAATGATCTTTTTTTTTTTATAATTTACTTGTCCTGATGATGCATGCATACTTCCACCTTATCTGTATTAGTTTCATGATTAACTATTTTGGTTAGCATTCATGGAGCTAAGAAGTTGCTTGTCAGTTAGCACAAAGTGCTGGTAATTAACTTCCTGAGGCACCTCCACCGTTGGGCAAAAATAGGCTCGATAAATTTATACCATGTCATACTGTATGACAGAAGCTCATCCATCCTCTGATTTCAAACAAGGTATTAGAAACAGGTTGAGTTTCTTGACAAATATAACCCATGATTGACATTTATATAAGACCAATTCATTTTATAACAGTGATAACTCACTTTGAGAAGGATGTGTAGTAACGAACTTAGCAGGTATTTTGAGCTAACTAGGAGTGCAAATTCTTATAATTTGACATTATTTCCAGGGACTCTTGAAAAAGTGAAGTCTAAGTCACAGGAAGCCTAGGGACTTTCAGTTGCTGCTTGTGAATGCCTGTGAATGCCTGTGAATGCCTGGGGAGTTGAGCTGAGGGAGGGATGTCATTTCTACAATTTGTAATGGGTCGGTTGGCACAAATAGCATGATAGAAATCTGAGGAAAATGAGAAAACAGTGTTTCCCATCTTTTGAGCTAAAAAGAAAAAAAAAGTATGATGCTGCAATTTTTTTAAAAAAGAAAAGTGAATAAAAAACACAGCAAAATTCCACCCATCTCTCTTCTCAGAGGGATATATTCTTTAAAAGCAAACAATTAAGTCAAAGTTGATGTTCTTCTTTAAAAAGTAGCCTTCACTAGTCCATTTCTGTGGATATTTAGACCAAATCACATTTTCTTCTGAATAGAGATGGCAGGGGTTTTAAGTTGTGAAGTGTTCTGCACCAATGTGAGGTGTAAACATTGGATTTGGAGTCAGATGACCTCGATTCAAGCCTCGAATCTGCCACTTACTAGTTATATAGTTTTGGATATGTCACATAACTTTCCCTATCCTTGTTTTTTCTCATCTTTAAAATGGACTCAATCATACCTTCCTTGGCTGCTGTGTTACATGAGTTGAGATCTATCAAAGGAATTGGTGACCTGTAAAGAACTAGACAATCTTAACTAGAAAGGGAATTTTGGCTGAACCTTATTTTTATTTGAGGAAGTGTGGTGAATTCCTCTCTCCATTTCTTTTCTTCTTATTTGTATTTGTGAAATCCATTAGACTTTTTAAAATATTGCCTTGAAGAGGGACTTAATGACTGTGAGATCTGAGAAGCTAAATGAGCCCACTGTCTACTCCAGATGTGATTTCATACATTCCTCCTTGGTTCGCTGGTATTTCTTTGTTATTTATGACTCATTATAAATGATGTTTTAGATGGACCCACAAGCGTTTCAGTATCTTAGGTGAAGTGGATGCTTTGATAACATCTGTAACGATGAAAGTGTTATGCAGAAGGTATATTCCAGTTTTAAGGTCAGTTATATATTGCAAGCTTGCAATCATTACAAATAACACAAGTCAGGAGAAAAAGAGAACTCCATCTCCAAAGCCCACCATTCTCAAATGCGGTATTTGTGACACTGGAGTTATTTTGGTCGAGGTAAGGGACCTGCCCTGGCAGATTTTTACACCCTTTCATTTACTTTTATTGAGTACACATTGATGACAGTGGCAGTAACAGTGAGCAGTCCCTGCAGCAATGTCACATGCCCCTCGCTGAGAATATTCTAGATACCAGATCCAGCGCTAGGTGTTTATACATATTTCATACTTGCTTTTCATAACAACCTTGTCAGACCTTCCTTATAGATTCCCTATCTTACAGACAAGGGAATGAAGCTTGAGGAGGTTAAATAACTCACCGAAACACACACTGCTGGCAAGTAGATATGGCAGGAGATGAAGCCAGGTTGGTCTGATTCCAAAGTCCAAGCAATCAAAGCTCTACACTCCAGTGTCACCCCCTAAATACTGTGAGTGCCTTTTATTTATATTCTGAGATGCTAACTTTTATGCAGCTCAGTGGAGTCTGAATCTTCTATGTTTCATATTTATTTCCTTTTATTTTCTTTATAGGAATAGCAGAAAGGGAAGAAGGAAGGAAGATAAAGAAAGGAAAGAGGGAAAAAAGAAAGATAAGCTCACTTAGGTTAAATCCATTTTTGAAGGTTTTAGTTCTTATTTCTTGACAGGATGATATACTTCTGTTTTTAAAAATTATCTGTTCTCCTTCTGTAACCAATTTGTTAATCATGTTTTAGTGACTGACTTTTGGGCACATTTCCCAGAAAATTTAAGGCAACCCTTAATAAACACTAATAAGTCTGCATGCAGAAGCAGCCTATTATTATTCATGGACAGTATTACGTAGAATTAAACTTTTGGAAACTGCACCAAACACATTCAGCTAGACATGAAAGTAAGCTGAATTTCCATTTGGTTTGCTTCTTGCTGAGCCTTCAAATTATAAAGTGAAGCAAAGCCAAAAGATTAATACAATGAAAACAAAGATTGGGAAATTAAATGACACGATGCAATTTTCTGCCTCATCGGGCTGGCACCAATAATATGCAAAGGAAAGTGTGCTTAGTGTTGGTTAGCTGCTGTATAAATGCAGGACAATCAGTCTCCTTCTCGAGGGAGACTATTTTCTTGAATCATATGGCCATTGACTCTTCCAATTACCAGAGCCCCCACACACAGTTATGCTCTATCTATTTTTTTAACTTTCTGCTCTGCTCTGCCATGGTATTATTATTATTAGCATTTACACAGGTACATGCTTTTATATTATCTGAAATATTTTAGTGATAGCTTCAGTGTATACATCAAAACCTGGAGCCTACTGCCACATTCATAATTAAATAATAATAATATTTTATAAAATGGGTCTTTGTGGGTAGTTGAAGGGCATAATGTTCTCTCTTTATATCATGCCTATCAGAGAAACATTAGCTCATTGTTGATGTCTCACATTTGGGCTTCTGTGGCCATGCCACCCATAATGTATCATTGCTGATCATTTTACAGTGATTTGGGTGATAAGAAATGGCTCTAAGGTACCCTCAGTGTTACTTGAAATTACTTATATTGCAGCTGTATTCAAAAGCCGTCCTGTCTATACTACCAAAATTCTCCAGATGATGCAGACATCCTCTAGAGAATTAAATTGTTCATTAACTTTCAAATTTCCCTCTAACTCTGCCAGACAATATAAACCAGTCAACAGTAATCAATCTCCTGTAAAGTGCAGAGCACCATACTTGACTGGAAGAAGGTAAAATAAAGTATAGACTGCACGGATCCATCAGTATCACTTCTAGATCATTTTCAGACACCGGACAGAAGCCAAGCCAGGGCCACTCACCTACTTCCCTCATAATCCAAGACTGTCAATAGGATCCTTGATCTTTTCTGCCAAAGGAAAATCCTTTGAAAAGGAAAGAATGTGTATGTGAGTGCATACATGCATGTGCATTTGTTTCATTCTTTGGAGTAATAATAGAGGGCAAAATGTTAGAAGAAATTTATATTTACTATAGAGGATGATCATATCCCTACTTGTTTGGTGGACTTGATTTAGTTATTCCACTTTGGAATTTCTTGTAAATACTTGTTTTTAGAAATCAATTTTAAGTTTTATTCCCCTTGAGATTTCTCAAGAGTTTCTGGAGATATTGATTTCAAATTTTCCATTTAAACAATCAGAATGTTTAGAAGATGTGTGAAGTCCTTTCAAATCATGGAAAATGGAAATCAAAGCTGTTGGATGGTCAAGCATCCAGAAATGGGAGGGGAAATCATATAGAGTAGAGCAGACTGGAGAGAGAGGATCCATATTCCTGCCAAATTTTTATTTTGTTTCCTTTTCTGATGTTATTTAAAGGTAGACATTTGAATTTTAAAATGATTAGATTGGGATTCACTTAGTTTTTGCAGAAGAACATACTTGTTTTGATTTTCTGTTTGCTAGACTTCTAATCTGTATGTTGCTTGCTCCCAAATATGATTGGGATGGAGATAGTCGAAACCTGCTTTGGGGCCACTGCTTTGAGACTCTCTGATGTGGTGATTGTGAAACATGAAACTAAACCCTAAAAATAATGAAGCTATAAGAGTGAACATCTCAGCCTGGCTCTTCTCATTATGATGTTTTTTTCTTAGCAGAAATTAACTACCTTTGCCCTAGAAAAAGAATACTTTATATTTTGTATGAAATTTTGAAATGAATTGAGGATCCACATTATTTCACTTGAGAGAAATTCACTGAGATGTGTAATCTCACCTTTTGGGAACTTAATAAGAATACACAGAAACTCAATGACTTTTGTTGGGCGGTTCATTATTAAAATGAAAACTTTGAGTTGTCCTTTCTACTTTTCTGAAGATAATATGATGTGATGGGCTAAGTGTGATTAGATATTAGATATTAAGATAATATGATGTGATTATCCATGGGATAAATGCATGGGCTCTGGAGTATATGGCTGTCTTGATTTGAATCTGGTCTCCACCACTGATAGCTATTGACCTTGGACAAATTATTTTGCCTCTCTCTGCCTTAGTTTCTTCAGTTTTAAGATGGGAATAATAATAAGATCTTTATTATAACATTGTTCTGAGTGCAAATTGAGTTAATATACATAAAGTGCTTAGAATAGTTTCTCTCATCCCAGATATTTTTCCCTAGTCTAAAACATTTTAAGAGGCGCCTGGGTGGCTCAGTGGGTTAAAGCCTTTGCCTTAGGCTCAGGTCATGATCCCAGTGTCCTGGGATGGAGCCCTGCATAGAGCCCTGCATTGGGCTCTCTGCTCAGCAGGGAGCCTGCTTCCTCCTCTCTCTGCCTGTTTCTCTGCCTACTTGTGATTTCTGTCATATAAATAAGAAAAATCTTTTAAAAAAATAAAACATCTTAAAGGGTAAAGTACTTAAAGAAAAATTAAAATTAGTAACAAACTCTTAATGATTACTAACAGTTCCCGGGCTGTGAATGCTCCTTTTGATTTTCTTTGTCCAATATTTCAGAGGCTCTTGATACTTTCATTACCTTGGTGGAAGAAAAAGAAGGAATGAAATGCAAAAGCACAATGGGCAGATTTTTAATAGAGTGTCTTCCCAGATGAAGGAACACTACAAGTGCTATAGTCTTTGATATAATCTATGGCTGCTGAACTTAATAATAAATGCATTTTGGCTTCATCCACTTTTTTGGTTTAGTTAAAGAGAAACATGATCTTTGGTGCATTGTCAGGAAAAAAAAAAAGCTTTATAAGACTTCAAGGCACCTAAACAATTCCTACAGTGGTACAAATTTGTTCTCCTGAAAAATGCTGTATACTGTAAAGAGAAATAAAATGAGGAAAGATTTTGGGAGGCTTAACTTCTTAGAGCCTATCTAACAATATATTTTTGACTATTACTAAAAAGCTTCTGTATAGGACTGATGGTAGAAATTGCTATGATTTCCTTGACTTCAGCTGAATTTTTGCTAAAATCATTTATCTCCAGTGGTCTAAAATGGAAGTGGATGTCCCTGTTCTCAGCCCTGCATGATTCACTCCTATTGAAACATCTTCCTGTAATGCATTGATTTTTGTTTCTATGACAGTGATGGGGTTAGCAGCATCTTTTTTTCCTCTTGAAAATATAGAGCTGTTGGGCAGAGCCTAAAGCCTATAGGATTCATTTTTTTAATTTAAATTAAAATATATTTTGATAATGATTCTGTAAATGCCACTAGTAAAATCAAGGCTGGCTTTTGGCATAAGGAAACGTATTTTGACCTACAGTTTCAGGATGCCAGTCGTGGTTCGAAAAAGAGAATGCCTCCTTTTCACTTAATTCATACTCCATTGAATTACAGAAACAGGAGTTAACTCTGCCAGAGTAGTAATTTTCAAGTAAGTGACCTCAGGAACCACAAGGTCAGGCTACCCTAAGGTTATTTAGTATAGTTTATAAAGTTTAAACTTTTACTTCAGTCAGTCCATCAGTCCCTGAAGGGTTAAAGATGAGCTTGGGAAAAGGACAAGGGGACTTTGGAGGTGATTTCCTCAAGCTTTCAGCATTTGTGGCAGGTTGGATCACACCAGTCTTTATTAAATGATGCATAATTCAGTGATAAATTGGTTTAGCTCTGCCTGTTACAAGTCGGGCCTGAGGTTTTACAAGGGTCAGTCTAGAGGCACCGTGGCTGTTTCATGTCATTAGTTTTCATTCAGTTGCAATGTGTAGCCATTCTAGCACATGGCTTTCATTAGTGGGTACAATGCATGCTTTGTGTGTGAACATCCTTAGATGGTAAAAGCCAATTTAGAGCTTTCTCACCTTCCTTTTATGTCCGTGGATTCCATCAGACCCACATGTGTATGGAGCTAAAGGTTTTTGTGATGGGGTCAGGCTCATTTCCCATTTGCATTGCATCCTGCCCAGCTGATCCAGGCTAGAAGCTTTCTCTGAAGTTAATGGGTGTTGAGCACTGAATAAGACCAGAGTGTCAACTTGCCAAACTTCCTCCTCTCTGGAGTTTAGAAAGTTCATGTAATCCCACTTCCGTTATAAAGCTTTCTTTTGCTAAGTGGGAGAAAGAGAGTTATTTTTTTCCATTAATTCAAGATATAAAACCCGACTTGTTTTTCTATCAACACTTGCATCCCTTGCCCGCCCCCTACTGTTCCAAACACTACTAACAATGTAATTATCTTTGGGGAAGGTTATGGTGTGTGCAAGAAATTATCTGCATTTTAATTAATCTTTTGTAGGCATATATAACAGCAATTACTATAAAGCTAGGAATTTTAAATATTTTGTGAGACATCTATAGTAACAGTGAACACATGGACATTTTAGGGGCACCTGGGTGGCTCAGTCAGTTGGGCAGCTGCCTTTGGCTAGGGTCATGATCCCAGGGTCCTGGGATCCAGTCCTGCATTGAGCTTCCTGCTTAGTAGGGAGCCTGGCTTCTCCCTCTCCCTCTACTACTTTACTACTTCCCCTGCTTGTGCTTTTTCCCTCTCCTTCTCAAATTAAGAAAATCTAAGGAAAAAAAAAAACAACAAAAAACCACATGTACATTTTATAAAATGAAATTGTTTTTTAGAATTGTCTTTTCAGTTGAGATTACATTTGTTTGGGAAGAGAATAATGTAACTGTAGTGGGACAGATACTCTAAGTGAGTCAGGTAGTCATCCTTATGTGCTCAAATTGTGTACTGGAATACCTAGTATAGTGGAAAGAATGTGGCTTTGCATTTAGACCAACAGGGGTTCACATCTGGGCTTTATCACTTCTGTATGTGATATTCTGGTGTGATTATCGGAGACTGTTTTCTCATTTGAAACATGGATATCGTAATACTTATCTCTCAGGGTATGAAATGTGCAGGTATAAAATGAGATAATATTTGCAAATACACCTAGAGAGGTGTCTGGTACACAGTTGGCCCTCATTCATTCATTCAACAAGTGTTCTGAGGACCTACCACGTACCAGGCACTGTTTGAAGCATAGAGGAACAACAGTGAACAAAAGAGACACACACACAAAATGCTGCGTAGTGAGACAAGCAAGATAATACATATATAGGAAACCATGTATTACAGCGTATGTTTGGGTGAGTGCTATGGAGAAAAACAAAGTAGGGTATGAAGTATGGGAGTGCAGGGCAGTTCCAGTATCATGATCAAGAAAGTCTTCTTGAGCGAAGTGTCATTTCAGTAAAGACTTGGAAGAGGTGAGTAAACAGTATGGATATGTGGAGGAAGAGCATTCCAGAAAAGGGAACAGCCAGTGGAAGGAGTATGCTTGCCTATGGTTGGGTAGTGTGGTAGGGACAAGAGTGGTAGGAGATGAGGCAACAGGGCCATTTCACTTAAGATGTTTGGGTCATTATTAGGACAGTGGGTTTTATATGAAATGGAAAGTAATTGGAAGTTTTTGACTAGAAAAGGGATGTGACCTTGATTGTCTTAAGTCCAATTCTCCTGGAAATAGGCTCTGAGATGCTTGGTTGTGTGTAGTAGGTTTATTTTGGAAATGTTCTCAGAAGCAACCCCTCTGAGTGAGTTGGAGAGCAGAACTGGCAGGGGAAGGAGCTTCCCCTGATCCACAGGGAGCCCTGCAGCTACAGTGGCTCCCACTGAGAAAAAAGCCTGGAGCTTTGTATCTCCACACCGATCAGTCATTGTTTATGCCTTAAGGGAAAGGGAACACTTCAGTGAGGCAGCTCCTGTTAGATGAGGGCAATTCCAAGAGGAGACTCAGATATAAGCCATTGACAGCCAGTGCTCCAGACTGTTGGCATAGCAATTAGTTCAGTTCTGAAGGGGGCATCTTGGTGGTACCCCATAACATATACCACACTCAGGTTATGTTGAGGATATGTCATGGAGGAAAGGGTAAAAGGAAGGGACCAGTTAATAGGTTATTGAAAGAACACAGGAGAGGGACGGTGATGGTTTGGGTCAGGGTGTTAAGATGAGAAGATATGGGATTCTGGATATGTTTTGAATGAAATACTGACAGAGTTTGTTGATGGATTGGATGTAGGTTGTGGAAATAAGAAAGGAGTCAAGGATAATTTTAAGGTTTTTGCCTGAACAAGGGGAAGGAGAAATTTGCTCTTACTGGAGGTAGGGAAGACTGTAAGAGAAGCAGGTTTGGGAGAGGGGAGTAAGGAGTTCAATTTTAGATGTACTGAGTCAGAGGTACCTACTAGACATCCAAGTGGGTATGTTGAGGAAGTAGTTGGTTATAGAATCTGATTGAGAGAGGTATTTTGGAATCCTTGGAATGTATACGATATTTAAGACAAACTAGATGGGATTACCAAATGCAGTAAATATATAAGAGAAGTTCTGGGGATGACCCCTTAGGTCTAAACTTTCTTTGGCCTTAATGATTAGTAGTAAATTAGTTCCTTAATAGTACTAAGTTTACTTAGTAGTAAATTAGTTCCTTAGTAGTAGTAAACTACTACTAAGTAGCTTACTTAGTAGTAAAGTAGTTCCTTAGTCCTAGCTCCCCAGAATCACAGCTCCCCAGAGATGTCCATGTCCCAATCCTCAGACTTTGTAAATATGTTACCTTAAATGGCAAAGGAGCTTTGTAGATGGGGTTAAGGATCTTCAGATGG
>RCUC01110637.1:0-43406 GCA_003697995.1 Taxidea taxus jeffersonii
TTTGGCAACACATAGATACCTAAAGACATTTTTGCTAACTACTCATGCAGGGCACTGATGTTCAAGTAGCCTGAATGAGATTTAGCTTTTTTCTTTTTAATTCTGTAAGACACTGAGTTTGACAGTTGTTCACTTTCTCATTACTGTTGGCATTGTTAGCATTTCTTCTGGAGTTTTTGGATCAATTTGTCTTATGGGATAAATGTATGTATGTAACTGTAGTTATCTTCATTTTAGATCCACTCAAATCCTCCGCTGCACTTATGGGAGCTTTAGCAAAGATATGGCAAACTTTTAAGGAGAGTTGGGCAGCATGAGGAACTCACCAATGAATAGGGAAAGGCATGATTAGAAGCTATTATGAAGTCTGGATCAAGGAGACAGTACTGACTTGTATTTGATAATATTTACGAAATGTGGTATTTCTGTTATGATAAATTATAACCGAAATACTACACTGATTTTTTCCCCTCAGTGGATTTTGTAGTACTCTATAAAAGAAATTGTGTCTGATTAACTCACTATATTGAAAGGATGGAGTCAACATATGTTATGTAAGCATTCAAATAGCCCATGATACAATTCAACCACAAAGACTACAAGAGAAACAAGACTTAGGAGGAAAAAAGATACTATGGATGTTAAAGTGGCTTTCCAGAGTAGGAAACTGGCTTGAACCACAGAATAGAGATTAATGAGCATTCCTCTTGTAGTTGCACACAATACATTCAAAACCAAGCTCCTGACTTCATAGCACCCACGTGCTACCTCTACCTCCGATCAAACTGCACTTCTTCAGTGAAAGGTGCCACCATCCATCCAGTTGATCAGGCTGGATATTATAAGCCTTGGAATTCCTTTTTCCTGACCCAACATATCTAATCTACCAATAATCACCATTAACTCAACCTCAAAATTACATTATAAACCCAGCCATTTGTCACCATCTCTAATACCAACCTAAATCATGATTAGCTCTTATTTGATTCCCTAATTGATTTCTCTGCTTCCATTCTTGACTCTTAAAATCCACTTTCTAAACAGAAACCAGAGTGAGCTTAACATGCAAAACAGATAATATAATTCCCTTATACAAAACCCACAGTGTATATACGTTGCAATAAGAATGAAATTCAAATTCAAAATCATGTAAGTCCTTCCATTTTCTTTCCTGCACATCTCTCTGATGTCATCTCCTACCACTCTTCCCTATTTACTGTGCTTCTGCCTCAGTAGCCCATTCTGTCCCTCACACAAGCCAAGCCTATTCTTACTATTCCCTACTCTAGCTATCTCCTCTACTTGGATGGTCCTGCCCCTATATCTTCAACTGACTGACACCTTCTCATTACCTTCAGCTAAAACATAATCCTCACAGAGAGGTCTTTCTTTCCCTGATCATGATATCCAAAGCATCCCCAATTCACTGTACCCTGATTTATTTTCCTCTTAGAATAACTACCTCTCATCTTCACTCATATATTGTGTGTATGTTTGTGTGTGTGTATAGTCTCTATTATGGTCTAAGGTCCATGAGAGTAAGGTTCTCTTAGCCATATTGCTATATTAGTTATCTCTAGTGGTATAAGAACTTATCCTAAAACTTTGTAGCTTAAAAAAACAAACACTTATTATCTCATAGCTTCTGTGGGTCAGGAATCTAGGTACAGCCTGGGTAAACCTGGGTCAAAGCCTCTGGGTCAAATCCCTCATTAGGTTGTGATCAAACTCAAGCAAGTGTATGGTTTCATATGAACTAGAATGGAGGATTCTATTCCAAATTCATTCACTTGGTTGCTAGCATGCCTTGCTCCCTTACCAACTGGTTTTATCTGCAGAGCTGCCTCATGACAAGGCATTTGTATTTTCCCAGAGAAAACAACCCAAGAAAGAATGAAAGAAGTACTCAAGATTAAAGTCATAGTTTTTTTTTTTTTAACTTAATCTTGGAAGTGACAGACTACCACTTTTGTCCTTTTCAGAAGCAAGTGACTAGACCTAGTCAATACTAAAGGATAGGGAATTACACAAAGAGGTGGGACATAGGATATGGAGATCATTGGGGGCCATCTTAGAAGTCACTTATCACAACTGTTTACCACTATACTCTCAGTATAGTTCCTGAAACAGTGCAGAACAGTTCCTGAAATTTAGTGAACAAATGAATAATAAATGAATTTCCATGGATTAGTACTTGAACATATTCTAATTCAACATTGTGCCAATGATCGAGAAGAGAAAGTAGTAGATAAAATCTTACTTAAAATCAAAATAGTGACATTTGAACCATTCAAATCAAAGATATAACCAGTAGGAAGATTAGGTTGTGTGAACAGCAAAAAGTAGCAGCAACCTGAGCAGCCTGTTTCTTCATCTGTAAAATACAGGAAGTAGTTCTACCATGTTGTTGAAGAATTAATGAGGTAGCTCATATGGAATGTTTAATATAGGGCCTCACAAATCAAAGATGTTGCATAAATGGTGGCTATTATTCTTTTTGTTGTTGCTATTATTTATTAACTATTATTTTTAATGAGAATAAATGCAATCCAAACATTTTGGGAGAAAATATGGCATTTGAGATATGAGATACAAGTCAAAAAAGAATCAATGAATCACTCTGAACTATTTACTAATGATAATATTTTAATATGAACCTGTGGCCAAAAGATATAATAAAGTGTGCTGAAAACAAGCTAGAAAGGTTTTTCCATTTTTGTGTAAAATTAGCACATCTTTGAACATGTGTAATAATGCATTTCTAGTCTGTACAACCCATGAAAGCTTAAATAGAGATGGATGGGTACAGCTTTGGAAACGAAATATCCACAGTATGACATGGGGTTAAACTTTCTGAAGAGTTAAAGGAAGGGCACAGAACCCTGATCTGTTATATAATGGAGTTATGAAAGTTATGAAGACGGTAAACACAGAACTATTTACAAATCCTAGAAATTAACACCGGAGGACAAAGTTCAAGTTTGGGGAATCACAAATATGGTCAGAACATGAAGTGCTATTCCATATTTTAAAGAATGCCTACCTTAAAAGGTAGCAAAGATTAAACAATAAAGTAAGAGTTGTAGAAATTCATAGACAATATACCAAAATAGACAATGATAAATATATAGATTTGAGGTTGGCATCGGGAGGGAAACTAGATGTCTTTCAACCTATTTATTGAGGTCTCTATTTACAACCAAATAGGCACGATGGATCACAGCTTTAGTGAAGCCCCTACAAAAGCATAAACAGCATCCTATAAGAGGTTATCATTCTTGTCCTATTAGTGAGAGAGTGACACTCACTGTGCTACTGCTGGTCCTGATGGGAAAATCAGCATCAACAAGCCATTTGCAAATATCTGTGTATGTAAGTGAAATTTAGCTTTCTGCATTTTGACTAGTAAATATTCCAAAGATGTATCTACTGTTCTGAGGGCCAAATAGTTCCTACAATACCTGGGTTGAATGATGGCTACTTAAAAGATACATCTACATCTTAATCCGCCAAACTTGTGAATATGATCTTCTTTGAAAAAAGCGTCTTTGCAGATATAACCAGGCTAAGGATTCCTAGATGAAATCACTCTGGATTATCCAGGTGGGCCCTAAATACAATGACAGGTCCTTATAAAAGACAGAGGAAGAGAAGACACAGACACAGAGGAGAAGGCCATTTGAAGATGGAGGCTGAGGCTGTAGTTATGCAGCCACAAGCCAAGAAACAGCTGGAGCCACCAGAAACTGGAAGAGCAAGGAAGGATTCTCCCTTAGAGTTTTTGGTGATTTGTTCATTTCAGATTTCTGATTTCTGGGTTCCAGAACTGTGAGAATACTTCTGTTGTTCTAAGCCATCAGGTTTGTGGCAATTTGTTACAGCAACCCTGGGAAACTAATATAACCAGAACAAGTCATTGTTTCACAGAGAAGTAAAGAAATGGAGTAGAAAAAGCATTTAAGCAAGACAGATTCAGATTTAAGCCTGGGCTTCCTTGTTACAGGCTGTGTGATATTAAAAGTCAGTTATTTTATATCTTTGATCTTCAGGATGTTCATTAGTAAAATGGTGATAAGTTCTCATTGTAGGATCACTGTGGGATGTGGAGGTATGTAAAATGCCTCAATTGCTGGAAGCATTCTGACAGCAGAATATTATTCTGTTCAATATTCAATATTCAATTAACCTGTTAATAATAAATTCAGAAATGTGTCAGATATCTATAAAAGTTAAAAACTGTTGTTTTCCTTGAGAATCAACATTTTAGCAAGGTATTAATTAGAGCATAAGGGATTGATTAATGTGGAAACTGGCTGCGCAATACTAAATGTCTTGACGAACCTTTACTGCAAGCTGACTATGCCATTTTAAGCGACCTCCTCGCTTGTCAGTGGAACCATATTCTGTCAGGTTCTTCACTGTCTCATCTTTAATATCCTCCCTAGCTTCTTATAGACAAATAACGGAAAGCAATGCCAGAGTATTACTGAAAATGTTTCCATCTAGCTGGGGCTTAAGACAGCCAGATGTGGAGGGAAAGACTGTGATAATAGAATTTTCCTAAATGTTAGTCTAAGAAAATTGACAACAGCATAATAATCTCTAGGACAAAGTTGTCAGATTCATACCAATCATGGACACCTTCAGTTATCCCTAACATTAAGGCAGATAAAAAAAAATAAAAGGAGCTCTAACAATGATTTTCCTAGAGAAAAAACACAGGAATCATGCAATTCAGGTATTTCATATTCTGGAATAACCCTTAATACCAGAAAATTGAGACTCTAGTGAGATCCATTCAAAATACATATAATAAAGTAAAACACATTTTCAAGAAATGTTGGTTTGGTGGTGATTGTTGTTGTTGTTGTTGTTTTACTTTCCTAGTGACAAACTGGGCAAATATTACAAAAATAAAAAAATTAAAGTGAAAAATTTAATGGGTTAGCCATAACATTATTTATGCCTATTAAATTTACTTATTTATGTATTCATATACTCATTCATTCATTCAACAAATATTTATTAAATGCCTAATCAATAGCAGGCATTGTGTTAGGCACCATAGACACAACCTTGAGGGAGATGATTATTTCCTATCTTAAAGGTGATCTAGGCAAAACAATCAATAAAAATAAAGCATGAATTAAAGGAGTACAATGTAAGGCAATTCTAATTAGTTGGGTAATTAGGGAAAGCATCCCAGAGAAAATGAGTTTTAAGTTGAGACTTGCTAAGATATTTCAGTGTATCTGAGCAGAAGGGGGAAGTTGGGAGGTATGGAGGGTATTCCAAACAAGGGAGAGGACATAGGCAAAGGCCAGAAATGAGAGTGCATTGAAGACACCAGAAGTTCAGTATGATTGGAGGACAGAATGCTAGAGAAAAAGTGATCTGAGTCATGCTACAACCAGAGACAGGAACCAGCCTACTAAGATTAATATCAAGGAAATCAGAAGAATGTTCCAATAATTTTGGTGAGAAAGATGATATTGTAGATCAGCATGGTAGCTCTGGTATGGAGAGGAGGGAAGAGATTTAATGAACACTTAGGAGGAAGCATTAGTAGGGCTGAAAGAAGTCTGAGCCGGAGAGAAAAACGTGGTGGTCATCTATATAAAGATGCTAATCAAAGCTATGGAAGTGAATGAGATTGACCAGGAGGACTGTCCAGAGAGATGAGAGAGCCTAAGAGAGAGTCTTGAGAGCATCAGTTTTTAATACTGCAGTGGTTACGTAAGATTGCCTTTATGGGACTTTGTCACCCTTCCTAAGAAACCCTTACCTTCCCATAGCAATTCAGTACTTGTTACATCCATTCTCACTTTTGGCTCTCTGACAAGATAATGGAAGCAGGGCAGGCAGTATAACTCCTTACATATGAGAATCTAGGTTCCAAGAGGTTGGACCTGAGGTCATTGTATGCCAATGTTAAGACTGGGAGTGGGGCCTCTTTTTTTCAGCTTTGTATTCTTTCCATGACACTACTCTAGTCCCAAGCATTAGTGGCTCATGGCTTCTTCCTTAGTGTCAGCATGGGTAATAGCACATTGATTCTGAAGGTATTAAGTTTTACACACATACCATATCAAAAACTTCCCCATTTGGAACTGCTCTTGGGACAGAGGGCTAACCTAAGGCAAAGTATGAAGTGGGAGAACTGTTTCTTGGCACTTTGAGTTTCCTACCTTCTCCATATCTATCTTCTCTTCTCTAAGGACATTTGTTCATTACTCAAAAATTAGCTAGTAAGCCAGATACTTTGTGGATACAGGAATTAACAAGTCATACCCAGTCTCTCCCTCAAGTTTTGAGTTTTGAAAGTTCCTCATATTTTCTGGATACAAATCCTTCATCAGATATATTCTTCACAAATATGATCTTACAGTCTGCAGCTTCTCTTTTCATTCTCTCAATAATGTTTTCAAAGAGCAGTTTTTAATTTTGATAAAGTCCAATGTATTCCTTTATGGATCATGAGTAAGTGGCTCAGGCACTTACCAACTCCTAACACATTTTATCTTTTTCACTGGTGGATCCCAAGTATCTAGGATGGTACCTGAATACACAGTAGGTATTCAGTAAACATCTGATGAATAAATAAAAATTTCAAGGAGTGAAATGCAATTGTGGAAACTTAGTTTGTAAGCCCCATAGAAAATAAAATAGTCTTAAGTGCAAAGTCATGTTCAATTTTTGTTATCTGATCTAGTATAAAATTTTATTGATAAAAGGACCCAAATGTATTAAGTTCTCTCAGTTAAGGAACCTGGTACTTTTCCTGGAGATAATTCTTTCTTCCCAAAATATTAATTTGAAATTCTATGGAACTTCAATGTAAAGCAGTAAGTCCCTTACACATTTCCATCCCCCATCTCCTCAATAACTCAAATACTATATTAATCCCTGTAAATAAATCAAACCTGCTGAATTCTCGAAAACTCTAATTGTGCCAATTATAAATAAGCCTCAGGATGGATTTCAACCAGCAGCGTCCCCAAAACCATTATCTGCAACTATAATCCATTATTTTTTCTTTCATAATTAATTTTTCTAAGTAGGTCAGTACTATTCGTTTTATTTAAGTGCTGTTCCAGCAATCCCATTTTCCCAACAACCAAAGTCAACTGTAACTATATACATATTTTTATTAAATACACCAAAACTTACTTATATTATGCAAAACACTACAGTAGGCAGTGAAGTTTTTTCTAATAAGTTATAAGGTAATGTAATATGTTGGTCTTCAATTACACATATCTTGACCAGATGAAATCTGGTGGAATCTTGAATAAGCATCTGGAGGACTTCCAGATATGTGGTACTTAAACAGATACTCTCCCTGCAATCCCTGTCCCAAGGGCTTCTTTTCATAGATTTTAGCATCTAAATCACTAAGAACAATGAGGAGAGATGTAAATAGGTAGACAGATAAATACACAATATTATAGGTATACATATTATATAGCATATAATATTTTATATGTGCAACTATACATACCTATACAGTATGTACGTGTTTGAAATCAAAACTGAACTTAGTGGAACACAGAGAAAATGGTCAGGCAATCAACAGAATTCACCACATAGATGAGCTTGATGCCTAAGAGAGCTCCTCACGCCCT
This sequence comes from Taxidea taxus jeffersonii, assembly GCA_003697995.1. Lineage (NCBI taxonomy): Eukaryota > Metazoa > Chordata > Mammalia > Carnivora > Mustelidae > Taxidea > Taxidea taxus. The sequence continues at coordinate 7,626 of RCUC01110637.1, forward strand.
TTCTGAGTCTATATAGTCTCCATTTTAGACACAATTCTAAAAACTTTGGGTATCTGCACTTCCATCAACAACAAATCAAATTCAAGAATGTAGATGAGCTGCAAGCTGCTTGATGTAGGGAGAAATGAGAGCTCTGATAGAGCCCATCCAGGCAGTATCCTGGAGGGAGCACTGAGGGCTGCTGGTCAGGAGAAGGCCTATTGGACATGGGCAAAATTTCTTGCATGAAGGATAATTAATCAGGGAGTCCTTTAGGATGAAACCTGTGGCAGGGGATATGGATCCAATAAGAGACTAATAACAAATACAAATTAATTATCTTGTTATATAGTGTGGGTCTTTTTCTTTCTTTCTTTTTTTTTTTAACTTTATTTAAGCTTTATTTAAACATATGATGTAACCCCACCACCCTCACCCAACCCCTCTTCCCCCCACCCCCCTCAGTTTGTTTTATGACATTAAGAGTCTCTTTTGGTTTTTCTCCCTCCCGATCCCATCTTCTTTCATTTTTACTTTTCCTTTCTTTTTAAAAAGATTTTATTTATTTCAGAGAGAGAGAGTGCACAAGCAGGGGGAGCAGTAGACAGAGTGAGAGGGAGAAGCAGACTCCCTGCTGAGCAGCTCAATCCCAGGCCCCTGAGATCTTGACCTGAACCAAAGGCAGACACTTAACCTACTGAGCCACCTAGCGCCCCAGTGCTGGTTGCTTTTTAAATGGGTGTCTCCCTATCAATTTTGCCACCAGGTATTTGTGAACCATTCTGAGTGAATTAATTATTGCCTGAATTTTTTAAACCACTTTTGATACTATAAATTAGCTAAATCTTTTTAAAAAGATAATGAGAAGATAGGGTTTGCATTTCTCATAAAAGGAAAAGAGCACCACAAATGTATCCTTATACAACGTTGAGGCCCTGAACTCAGGAGAAATTAGGTTGAATATGGGACTACTATCCTAACTTTCTGCAATACCCTATGAGCTATCACCAGAATTCTTAATTCAAATATGTATTCTTGATCTAAAATTATGCTAGTCCAAGAAACCAAATGATTACTCCACAGATGAAAGCATATTTAGTGATTTTGTGAGGTAGAAGTTTCATTTCACTCAAGCAAATGGTTTTGGTGTTCCAGCCAAAGGACAGATCGCTCACATGGGAGTCATCATTATAAAGGGATGTGACTGGATTTTCTAAATGTATTATAACATAGACCTCTAATAAAGGCTATTTTTCATAGTGGTCATCCTGGGAGAAACTTCCTCCAGGGATGCTGTCATTATTTGAAGGATGGGCACTGCCTTTAGAATTAGTTCATGAGAAAAACCAGTCCTTTTTGCTTCATAGTTACCTTTTCTCTACCACTACATGGCCCTGGCCTCCCAACTTTGTGCCTCATTTACACTGATCAGTGAGAACCCTCCTCTTAGGGATTGGTATGATAGACTATTTCTCCCTGGCTTTGCTAGAGTTGGAGAGGGCTTCTGGGAATTAAAGTCTATTTCTTGAGCATTGCATTTGCATGGCATACCAAACTCCTTTGGCCAAAAAAGCAATAGAAAACTAAGACGATCCAGAGGTTGTTGTTCTCGGACCTAGTGAATGGGAAAAATTCTTCATGACCAAATAGAGCTCTTTTAGGTACCATTTCTCTTCTGGGTGTGTGTGTGTTACTGGCTTGTCTCTTCATTGAGCTGCTCTACCAGGGTCTATACAGTCATTTGGTATCTGGAGTCTGAGAGAAAACTCCAACCTCCCCCAGGCTGTTGTATAGTACCACAGTAAATAAAGCACAATGAATTAAGTTTAAGCACCTAGTGTGGGGTTCTGTGTACCCTGTGGGTCTTCAGTACATATCTGCTGATCGACTGAATGTCCGATTCACTATGGATGTGAATAAAACACACACACACACACATCTTGCTTCTAAAATAAAACAATGAACACCAATGCTCTCTAACTTCCCATAAGTAAAATAGCAAATTGGCAGAACCACTATCACCCTTCGGGATCCCTATGCCCTCCAAACCCATTCAAAGGAAGAGAAAGAATAGGAAGGGAAAATGAACATAAGAAAAAACAATTAGCCAATGCACTCTGCAAAGCCTGTAACATTATCTAGAATGACAGCAGAGCCATTGTTCCAGCTGCCAGAGCCCTGCGTGCTTGCTAGCTCACCCGAGGCCCTGGGAGGGGAATAACTAAGCCGAGGAGATGGAGACTGATGCCTCCACGCCGCCACCACCTCACACACCACGCACACTGCTCTGAGTGTCTGGACACACGCAGGCAGGTAAACCTAGAGAATGGGCACTCCACATTGGCGGGAGGGGAAGAGGCTGCCAACAAACAGGGCCTGTTTATTATTTAACAGTTGGTACCGCTAGAGGCCTGGCACAGCTATAGAGCACTCTCTGTTTCAGTGCAAGTCAGCCTGATTATGAGAGCGTGTGAGCCAAATCGTGTTTACCATAGTCTGCGAGAGCCTCGGTGCCCCCAACAGACATGGAAATTCTTTCAACAGTTCTTGTCCAAACAGAGGAAAGCATTCCTGAGATGGAGGTAAAGGGCTCCACAGACTGAAAGCTTGTCCGATCATCCTCTCAGTGTCTCAGCATATACTTGCTTTCCCCCCACTCAAGACCAGTCATTCCTCTTCAGTGATAGAGGCTCTATACCTCTGCTTTTAGTTACTTTGTTTGGGGCCTAAATCAGCCAAATAATGTGTGAATCACCCATCTACTAATGTTGCTCATGCTGTCCTGCATGCTTTGGCTTTCCAGCAAAAGAATCTGCTACCCAGGACAGCTACCTCCTACTTGGCCAGGACTGCCTCGCAGCAAGTCTCTTCTCTGCCAACGTGGCCACAGGTGGATGCCTTCCTACAAATCCAATCAGCAGGATAATGTGCTACTAGCACAAGAGTGGACCTTAATGACAAAGAGCCCTGCTTAGATGGTCACCCCATTAACTTTGATTTGATTATTCTGCCCCAACAGAACACTTGGCTTCGCAACCACAGATGGCACCAGCCCAACATAAAACCTGTAGAGAAAGTGGTCATGGTGGGTTTATACATTTTCAAAATATTAAATTTGATGTAAAAAAATAAACATGAGATAGTATTGAGATAATCTTTGGCTCCTCAGAAAAGCACTGTATTTTTTTTTTTTTAAATAAACTAAGGTCAGAGCAGATGAGACAATTGTGATAACTAGGCAACACAGATAATCTAATCATTTCCTTTGAAATTCAACATAAATCAACATTTCTTTTCATGTAAGAACCTTGGCTTTTATCTTCGATATACAACCAAGGCAGCCTTTCATACTTTATGTGACTCTTTTCTATACAACTGTTTATAAATTTGAGATAAAACTGGCTCCATATAAGCTAGTTCAATATTTTGAAACTTAATTGTTCCTTGAATACACTTTCTCTATGACCATGAGTAAATCACCAAATGCTTTTTACCAAAGAGGATAAAGACATAGCAAACTGTAAGTCTTACTTGAAACTGTGTATATTAACTTTTTTGTTTTTGTCTTCTAATTGACAGCTGATATTTATATGCTTATATAATAAGCTCTTAACTTTAAATGCCATAAAAAAATACATGCTGAATATAGTTAAATAAAATCACAATTTCACTCTATTGTGTTTTTCTAAGAAAGTGGTTATCCTTAGCTCATAGATGGTATACACAAACATAATAAATAAAATTTTACAAAAACAGAGAAAGTATGAAAAAATAATTCCATTTTTAAATGAAGTTAATCCCTAGTTTACTTTAACTGCTTCCTCTACTGATCAGAGATACTTAATAAACAACCCCAAATTACGAAAGGTAATTCTAGAACTAAAAGCCATCTTCCAAAGCATCCTGCATATAACAATGCTCATAACTACTAGTTAATAGCAGAGGAATGGATTCGATCCCAGGTTCACACAGGGAATGGTGCTATATTGGCCATGGCCAAAATGTGAAGAGAGAAGGTTCACAATGAGTAGACAAATGATGTCTGTTTACCCCTGTGCTGACACACTTCACAACTGGTAGGCAGACACTAATAATAGTTCACACTTGTGGAGAACATCCTCTGTTCCAGGGCATGCTTCTAAGAGCTTCACATGTACATACTTATTTAACACTCGTACCCTCTCCCCCAACAGCCCTATGAAGTGAGTACCATTACTTTCTCCATTTTGCAGATGAGGAAGCTGAGGCACAGAGAAGTTAAGTAACTTGCCTGAGGTCTTGCAGTAAGTAAACAAAGGGGCTGAAATGTAAATTACAGTGGTCTAGCTCCAGAGACAAACTGCCATCACCATGTTTGTTCTGCTTTTCACAATGATAATCATTCCATCTGAGGTTGTGTTCACTTTAAAGCTGTGCAGTCCATGAGGCTTACAAAGCAATTTAAAATTGTCTAGTGCATGGGTCTAGAATCCTTTCCTTGGTCCTGCCATGGGCAGAGCATATCTGGCAAACCAGCCTGACTTTTATGTAGTTGAGGAAATATATGCACAGGAGTCAAAAGAGATGGCTTTATATCTGACTGTACATAAATGAAGGTTTCTTTTGTCTTTTTGGTGCAATAGTTTGTTTTGGCAGAAGGAGGAAGCACCTATGGGTGTGGGAAAGTTTGTGTAAAAGGAGAATGGGATCCATGCCTCTTACATAGGTCTAAAAAAAATAAAATAAAATAAATCTTCCAGTATGGAGAGGAGATCTAGTAAAATTGTGAAGCACCCAAATTTTGTGAATAGATACAGCTTTCTACGAAGAGAATATGAACCAGGAATCTACTTAAATCCCCTAGCTGAAAGATTAAAAACAACAACAACAACAACAACATAGAGCAAGGAATGCAAACGTTATATAATAAGCAACCAGTAGCAGAACAAAACCTAGAATCCAAGGCTTCTCTCATTACCCTCTAAGTCCTAACTCTGTCAGCCAGCGGACTTCTGAGGCAGAAGAAATTGAGTGAAGGACACAGAAACTATGAGTGCCTCTACTCAGCTCCTCACAACTCAGTTAAGCAAACAATTAGAAAAAAATGTCCTCTATGAGAAAGAAAAGAACAGAAATGCCAGAGGAGTTTGTTCTTGACTACTCAGTGGTAATGGAAAAAAGTTGAAGACACAATTAAGAGATATGAAGAAAAAATATTCTCTTAACAAAGTTAACAAATTGATTTGCTTAGCAAATACACACACACACGCACACACACACACACGCACGCACGCACTTTATTTAGTGCAGACCTGAAACTTTCTAAATTTTATTTCTCTCAGATCAATTTATATTTACCTAGAAATCATCCATTGTATCTAAAATTTTCAAATTTATCCTAAAGTACTCATTATAATTATTTTAATTTCCTCTATTTCTATGGTTACTTCCCCTCTGTATTTCTAATTTTGTGCATTTGTGGGCTTTCTCCTTTAGTAATTAAATCATGTGATACTGATTATTTATTGCTTTGTTATTCTCTTCAAAAAACCCAAATCTTTGATTTATTAGTGTCTCTTTTCTGTTTCCTAATTCATTAATTTCTGATTTTATTTTTATCAATTCTTTATTTCTGCTTTGCAGATTTTTTTTCCTTTTAACCATCTTCCTGAGATAAATGTTAATATATTAATAATTATTTTTTCCACATCGTACTAGTATTTAAAGCTATGGATTTTCCTTTGAACACTGCTCTATCTCCATATATGCTTATTTGTAAATTCTGCTATCTCTTTAATTCAAAAATGGATTTTGAAAGTTTAAACTTTAATTTTACAGAGATATTATTTTAACTTTTTCTTTCCAATATCAATCTCTAACTCACTACATTAAAATAGAATGTGGCCTGAATTTTTTCAAATGTCCTTTAGGCACCATATTTTTTTTCTTTTTTGATCTATTGATATGGTTACTTGTAGTGGTAGACTTCCTAATAATAAGCTATATATTTTTAAAAGATGGTTTTAGCCTTATGCTTATTGCTATAAAGTATACGCTTGATCTTAATTCTGTCATCTTATTTACAGTATTTTAAAAATTGCTTCATTTCTTTCCTAATGTTTTGCTTTGTTACTGTAAGTTTTCTTCCTAATAGTTTGGCAATTGCAGGGTTTCTCCGATCTAGAGAATTTACTGAAAACACAGATTCCAAGCCTCATTTCTCTCCACCCTAAGATGTCGTAGGTCTAACCTGAGATACCTTTGTAATACTTATTCCAATGATCTGATGACCCAACTCAAGTACACTGTTCTAATGGTTAACTTTATACATTTTAATAAGGGAGGTAAAGTCCTATTTTTGATTTGATGACTTTATTTTTTAAAATATCTTCATTTTATTTTCTTTCATCTCCCCCTCCAATTTACCCCAATTCACTTTTCCTTTCCTTCTCCTAATGTCCTCTGTGTTATTCCTTATGCTCCATAAGTAAGTGAAACCATATGATAGTTGACTTTCTCTGCTTGACTGATTTCACTCAGCATAATCTCCTCCAGTCCCATCCATGTTGATAGAAAAGTTGGGTAGCCAAGATGCCTTTCAACAGATGAATGGATAAAGAAGATGTGGTTCATATATACAATGGAATATTATGTAGCCATCAAAAAGGATGAATACCCAAATTTTGTACCAACATGGACAGGATTTGATGACTTTAGAATACAACTTGGGATTCTCTAGAAAATACTCCACTACACTTCCTTTGGCCCTCCACTCTCTCCTTCCTCTTCACCACCAGACCTGGGTTGAATTTTTACTTTTAATTCTTCATGTCGCCATCCACATTGACATCTCTATTCTGTAGTTCGCCAGCTCTGGACAGTACTGACCCTGCATTCCCTGCCATGAATCAGTACACACTTTCTACCTCCTACCTCCTCTTTACCTTTCAGACATCTCAGGTTCTGCCATGGTGTCATTTCTGTATCATCAAGAGTTATACCATTTATCTTCCATTCGGTGATATAGCCCCCACTCACTCCTACCATTTATTCAGAAGTCTCCTTTTGAGTTGCCAAATCCACTTATTTATCATGGCTTCTCTCAGTCTTTTAGTAGCCTAAATTTATCATTCAACATTTTGCTTTGTTTTATTTGTTTACCAGAATAGTTCATGGTGTTATAGTCTCTGAGCAGTTGTATTTTAAAATTTTGAGGCAAACCCAGTCTCTCCCTTTTTGATATATTTTTTTTTCCTGTATGCTTTCTTTCCAGGTTGCATTTCTTAAGCCTTGAAGTGCTGTAACTTTATCAAGATAGGTCTCACTGCTTATTGCTCAGCTCCATAATTTTGCTGGAATACAGGGTACCCTTTCAATATAAAGATTCAGGACTACCTTAATTCCAGAAAAGTTGTACTTTTTACACTATAAATTGTTTTCCATTTGCTCTGTTCTTTCTTTCCTTCACAAATGTCAGTTGTCCCTATATTTCTTTTACCTTCCAAAGGTATAACATAAAATTTTCATTTATTCAATTTGAATAGATAACACACTCACATGATTCCAAAATACAAATGCATGAAATGCATTTCATGGTAAAAAGTCTTTCTTTTATCCTGTTTTCTGTCAACCCAGTTCTTATACCATTTTCTGACAGATAACTACTGCTATTAGTTTGTTTTTAAAAAAACAGATATGCAGAAATAAAAAATAAAACAGATATGCCATGAAAATAAAAATATATTCTTTATGTGTATATTTTTACATTATACACCATGCTCCACATCTTGAATTTTCACTTAAGGTATATCAATTGGATGGATATCCAATAGTTAATTAATCTAGTCACCTACTGACAAACATTCACATTGTCTCCAATATTTCCAACAAAAATGGTGCTGTAATGAATAATCTTGTGCATGTATTATTTTACTCATGCAGAATAAGTTCTTAAAAGCAGAACTGATGGGTCAAATAGTATATGTACTTGTTATTTTAGTAGATATTATAACATTTACCTCAATCTGAAGTTGTTATTTTTGGCATTTTGATAGATGAAAATGCATCTTGATGTATTTCTAATTTGCATTTCTTATCATGCATATTTTATTCTTTATTTCTCTCATTATATATGAATTAAATATCTATTAATATGTTTAAGCGCCATTTGGATATCTTGTGCCAGTTTTCCTCTTGAATTGTTGGTCGTTTTTTTGCAGGAACTCTGATTTATTAGGGAAATAATATTTCTATTTGAGATATGAGTTGCCAATCATAATTATCACTTTCTCCCATCATTTTTAAACTATTTTTAAATTCTTCATTATTTTTTAAAGTTTTTCCTCCCCACAATTCTGGTGGCATTGTTAGTTTTTTCATTCTAATTTCTGCATCTAATGTGGCTTTTCATCCTAAAACAGTTTTATTTTTCTCTTCCATTTCTTTCCTGTTCTCTCACAGCTCATTTTATTTCTTTTTGCTGTCTTACCTCTTTGATCCTGTATATCTAATCTTTGACTTCTTTGGGGGCGAGGGCAGAGTAGGAAAGGGAGGGTGGGAAAGGGGCAGAGGACGAGAGAGAATTCACAACCCTGAGATCAAGACCTGAGCCGAAATCGAGAGTCAGACGCTTAAACCAACTGAGACATCCAGGCACCCCTCTTTGACTCCTTACTTTAAAGATGCTACAATTTCTTCTATTCCTTTGCTACTATGGGAAATATGTATTATTTTCTGGCATAACTCTTCTAGTATATATCTTAATCTGCTTTTCCTAATGTTACTTTTGTCTTATAATCAGGTATGCATGGGCCCATTGCTGGTTTCTTTTGATTATTTCTCAATTTTCAGTCAATTTGATCAGCTGTTTGCTGAATAAGAGAGGCTGGTGGAGGAGTGAATGTTAGCACTAGGGAGTTTCATTTTGGTGATGTATTTCTTAGCACAATATAGCTTTCTCACTAACACCACTGTGTCCATTGCCCAAGGGATACAACTCTGCTCATTGATTTCCCCTGTAGCCCAAAAGGATTGTTATGAAGTCCTGCATGCTACACATCTCACAGGTCATGATTTAGTGTTTCCTTTTCTTCTCCTGAATGTGATCAACAAGACAAAGGTGACATGGCTTCTTATCCACACCTTGCCACCCTCACATGCCAATTCTGGTATATGTGGCAAACTGAGGCCGTTTCTCATTCACTGCCACCTTCTCTGTTAATCTCTGGTATAGAATAAGGCTCACGGATGCTTCTGCCGACCACCTGTAGTCTCAGACTTTCCTGTTCCATGTAAGAAATTATAGCATGTGTCCCTTGCAGTCATTCCATTTATTTTTGGATATTCTATAAAGCAGGAGTAGCATTCAGTCTCTTATTCTCTGATCTACTGATACCCTGTTGAGCTAGGGTTCCCTTAACACCAGAGGAAGAAACAGATTGATTCATTACCAAATATCATTATTCAGAAAAGGTCTGTTCAGTGATAAAGAGGTGGTTCTCTTTATTTTCAAAATAAGTAAAAAGCAAATCCCAGTGATTCTTGGAACTCGGAGTTGGGAAGGGAGCAGGAAAACCACAGGCCAGGGCCAGAGAGCAGGAAGAAGGTAAGGGAAATAAAATTGGTTGTGGATGAATCCTCATCCATCATTACATGGAAAAAATATTTAAAAAGGAAGGCCACTCTCTTCTCTCATCTGAGGCTTCCTCCAGAACCTGTAGGAGAGGAAGATATACTGCTGAGTCTTCATTTGGGGAGCAGCAGGACAAGGCAGTTTTTCCTTAGCCAAATGAACCCCTTCCTGACAGCTGTGGGGAAATATGTTTGTGCCACCAAGTCTCTTTGAAAATTACTCCTAAAATTATTAATGTTTTGTAAGTTAAAAAAAAACTCAGCTTCAAAAGGAAAATAATGTGGAGAGTAATAACATACCAAATTTAATGTGACCTCCTAGCATTTTTGTAGGGTGGCCTAGGGAGGAGAGTGGAAAACACCCAGAGTTGGGATTTAGGAGTCCTGATTTTAGTTTCAGCAGTTTCACTCTCTGGATGTGTGACCTCAGACAAGTGGATTAACCTCTCTGGACCTCTGATCCTTCATATTTAAAATGAGGGAGGTGGTTATTAAGTGATGTCTAAGAGCCCTCCTAGAGGTAAAAATTCTCCAGTTTATAATAGTAATAATTAACATCTGATGGTGCTTTACCACCTACAAATGGTTTCCACATACATTAGCTAATTTGATCCACATGCCAGTTCTGAGGTAGTATTTTTATGATTATGCCCATTTTTAGAAGAGAGACTCAGAAACCACAAAATGGCAGAGTTGTTCCCAAGAGGAAAATACCCCTTCAGTAAAAGAAGCAGCTGATGCTAACAAGGATAAGCAACAGCAGATAATTTAGGCTGTGAGCTCTTGTTTAGGGGTGCAACAGAATTTCTGGATGCCACGTTGGGGTAATGATAATCCACCATGTGGAATGTTATCTGATGATGTATTTATCAAAAAAAACTAATAAAAAGAAAATTAAAAAAAGATACAATAATTGTTACTGCACTACACCCTAATGAATTATTGTGTTCAAGGTTCCTACAAAAAAAAAGTAATATTATACTCGGCTTATGTTTTAATTGATTTATTAATATTTTATCACAGGAATGTAATTTAAGCTCCTCATGATTTAGATCTCATAAACCTTTAGCATTTTGCAAATTCAAATTCCAATTTAAAGCCAGGGCGAGCAATTAACTTTTCTATCATCTTGTCAGGGGAGAAGGTTCGTGTTTAATTTGAGACAAAGTGACAGAAATATATATACACAGTATGTATTACTCCAATTTAATTTATGAGTCAGCACCATCCACCTTCAAAATGTAGATTTAATAGAAGGGGAGGAAGAAAAGGCCGTGCTGTCATGATAGGGCTGTGATATCTGCCCTGAGTTTCATATATATATACATATATGTATATATATATTTAGTCCCTGGTTTGTTAAGATATCAGTATAGATTGATTGCAGGCATATTTCCAATTCTTTTGTTTTAAATTAATTTAGTAATTATTTGCTCATAGAGCACACAATCTCATGGATATCACAGGGAGCTCTTACGCCTGTTTCCATGCCTACTCTTACCCCCCTCCTCCCTTCTCAGTTTCATGGAGAGTTGCCCCTCCAGGTTTATCCTAAGCTCGATATGTGAGACATACTGTGGAAAATACTGTACGTGGGTCATTTCTTCGTCCCCTTTCTCATTTTCCAAAAGGATCTTTTAAATGCTCTCTATTTAAAACAAATAAGCAGACAAAACAAAACAAACAAACAAACAAAAACCTCGCCACAACTTTATATTTTAATTTACAGGATTTGCCTGACAAGTTAAAACAGTGGTACTTTCTAGTGATCCTTTACAAAATATTTAAGGACAGGATCAGAGAGAATGAGCTCAAAACACATAAGGTAGTCAGGTAAACTGAAGGGAAGTACTTCCCTTTGGTGGGTATTAAACACTGGAACAGGGCTGCAGAGAGAGGTTAAGGAATTCTTCCTAGCTCTGTTATCCTATAATTCACCAAAGGAGCACAATGCTCTATGCTGATGAGATGAGTTACATGACATCTCCTCCCTGGTTCAATCAAAGGGAAGCAATTTACATCTCAAACCAGTTCTCTCATCAGTGGGACATAAAGACTGCAGAACAGAGACACAGCAAATGTGCGTATTTATACAGCATCAACTCAGTTGCCACTGTTCTTCATTATTTTCTTTGCTCCCTCCTCCTCTGTATGGTGGCCATTTTGAATAGGATGCTTTAAATTCTAAAGTGAGAGAAACACAGGACTAAGAACAATACAGGACCAAAATTAACTAAAGATTTCTTGTGATTCTGACAATCACTGGCCTTTGTGATGCTAGGCCAATCTCTTTGTTCCATTTAAAAATAAAATCGGATTCCCTTTGCAGACCACAAGAAGGGAATTAGAAGACGGTTAATGGAAAACTCTGGAAGGTAGCCTGAAAAACATTTATTCGTTTATTCACTTTCCAGGCATACAATTTGGTGCTACATAAGTGAATGCAGTGCATTTGTCAAAGAAAGGCTATACTGAATGAGTGTGAGATCTTCATTCATAAAACAAGCTTATTTCACTAATAGTCTCTATTAATCTCAGCTTAATTATGTCAGACGTTTTGCACTTGCATACAACAGTGAAAATAGCCAAAAATGCATTTACTGCACCTGCTTAAATGCAGTCATATCCCTAAAAACTATTGCAGGGAAGGAGGAAAAGCTCCCACAGACATGGCTTTTAGGCAGAATATGGGATTATGGCAGAGGGGTTTAAATACATGAGGTAAAAATGATAATCATATTCATCAAGTACACAAAGAAGTAAAAACAAGAAGCTCTAGATAATTCTTTTTAGTGGACTCACTAAAATAACAATAACAGCTTGATGAAGAGAACATGATTGTCGAAAGCTTGTCCATTTTACATTTTCTCTTTACATAGTGCAATAAAAAGGGAGCACCTGCAGTTTCTACTTGTGTGGGTTTTTTTTTCTTCTGATGTTAAAAGAAATCGTGGGACATCATATTTGTCTTGGAAGTTACTAGCCTCACGTCTGTCTAATACACACTCCCTACCATAAAGTTATGTTTGAGCCCTCTGGGAATACCTGTGCTGGGCACAGTCAGCAGCCTCCAAGTACAGTCTTTGCCTCACACCCCTTTCCTTCATTCAAACACACCAGCCCTTCCTCACTTTGGAAATCCAACCAAAACACACCTCCCTCTCTGTCATGAACCTTTTTAGACAAATTACAACAGAATGTGTTGTAATTTCCATTATCGGTTGCATCTACCTTATGCTAGACACCAGCCACTCAGGCATCACTGTTACGCTGTCCTAATACTTATCTAAAAAAAAAAAATACTGTTAACTACACATTGTGGATATTTGAAAGTGCCCGAGAAAGCCATAAACTTAATTACATTGGAGGGCTGGTGTGAGCTCACATGAAATTTGAGCTATCGTTATTAAAAAAGGAAATTGCATTTATTTAATGCTTCTTACAGTATACCAGTCAACTTTAAATTTTTGAGGCTTTATAATGAGACAAAACGATATTTAAAAGATGAACAGAACATGTCTTAAGAATTCGATAGAAACGTTTTACATGCCAAGAGAAGCATTCTTCCTCTTTCCCCCTTTTTATCTTCTTTTCTTTTCTTCCCTCTGTTGCTCTCCTCCCCTTCCTTCCTTCTTTCCTTCCTCCCATCATCCCCTCCACCTTCTCTTCTCTAATTTAGGAGAGGTGGTATTAAACTTTGAGTAAGTAAATGATATTCTTGTTTCAGAATCCATGTGCTTTTACTACTCAAAGCACTGTTTTAGAGGGGAATTTGGGTGAATTCTTATGGCATTCTTTTTTTTTCCTCCTGGAGTCTACAGTTATCCTTCAGGTATCAAGCTATTTTCAAGTATTCCTATAACGGCCTCCAATATTCCACACGGCAGTCTGTGATAAACCCTAGCAAGGTAGTCTTTTATGAAAGACTGCAACAGCCAGTGAAGAAATTTTTTTTTTTTCAATTACTTTTGTAAAGGAACAGAGTAAACAACAGAGGAGTTCGAGAAAACAAGGTTCAAACTGCACTTCACAACTACAGGGCCACTAATGACGTCAGCCCCTTGCTGTTCTATCAAGATTCAAGTGTGCGGTTTTAAGCAATCTTTAACAGACAAAAACAAGGGACTAACCTGCCTTTCATGCTCTAATACCACAAAAGGTACTGGAGAAAAATTTGTTTCCGCGGATGCCTGTCACTGAGAATACCTAATACACAAGATTCTGAAATTATGACAAAGTGAGGATTTGACTATGTTTCACAACACGATTTGCCTTTGGCCTCCACTGAGGAGAGAGCAACTCCAAGTATGTCAAAATTTCATTTTCTTCTATTTTCATAAAACTTTTTTAAGAAAGGTTGTCATAATGTAAGAGATGTCAAAATTTTTCAGAAGACTCAAAACAACTCAACATTGCAGATTAAACATTACAACAGATGTTCCTCATACTCATGCATCAGTTAAACCAATGCACAGGAGGTGATTACAGATGACTGTGACGGTAAATGTCTTCTAAGTGGAGAAAGGCTAAAAAATAAAGCAGCACCTCCAGTGCTGTGTGTTAATCTATTTTGCCCTGCGGTCTCGCTGCATCTCTCACCCCGGTGATGCAGGGTTCATCTCACTGGTCATTAATTGTCTCATGGCATCCCTTTCCAAAGCACTTTCAGAGGAATGAACTTCCGATCTTACCAGAATTGATTTAGTCCTGTGCCACTTGACTGAAGGCATTCAGTCCTTCTATGGTTTTTCTAAAATCAAAAGTAGCATGAAGACACCTTAAAATCTAAGACCGAAACTCACATTGCAAGGATGCTTTAATGTCCTCCAGCCCTATAAGTTGTATAAGGAAAAGTAAGTGCATCATATGGGTCAGTTTCCACATGGTTCTTTAGGATTTTAAAGACTGTCAAAGTTTGTAAAGCATTTCTTCTTTCCTGAGACACACCAAACTAAGTTCCACCCCAGGCTCTGAGAACTTCATCTTAATGAGGCCTGGAATGTTCTTTCTGCAGAGTTTGGCATGTTCACTCTTTCTTTATTTTGGTCTCTATTAAAATATTACCTTTTCAGGAGACCTGTACTGAACAATCTAAAAGAGCTTGCCACCCCCACCCGACCCTACCCTGCTTTGTTTTCTTCATAGTATTTATTTTTTCCTGAAGTTACCTATCTATCTGCTTATTATGTATTTTCCCTACTGAAATATAAGCTTAGTGAGCCAGACTTTGTCTTATTCCCTATGGTATCACTAGTGTTGAGAACTGCGCCTGATATATATGGTAGGTCGTCACTATATATTTGTCAAATAAATGAAAATTACTAGCTAAAATACTTAGCTTCAAATGTGACAGTTAAACTCATTTCATCTTCTGATGAGAGAGCATCACATGCAATGACCATTCACAGTCTAGATAATACAGAAAGTCAACATGCAAGAATCACTATTCTGGTGTTTAGACCTGGTTTAAAATCACAGCCTATTGCTGTGTGACATTCACAGTCTGCCATTTTAGCTAGACCACTGAATGGATGGAGTTAACCGAAGAGCTGACAAGACACACACACACACACACACACACACACACACACACACAGAAAAAACTCAAGCCCTTCTTACTGTGGGAATTGGAGTGGATTGCTACTTACTCCAAGCCAACAACCGCTAAAGAAGAGAGGCGAAAATCAGAAGACCTTTGGAAACCATTTCACCAGAGCTGCCACCTGTCATTTATATTAAAAGAAGCAATCATCCATCTGTCCAGACTGGAGAATCATAAAGTCCTAAATACCATTTACTTACTCCAAGCTACTGATTCCTTAGAAATTTTTTATATCACATAATAATGAAATGACATGATCTTTGTTTTCCTCTAGATACACATTGAACATTTTCTTTAAGGTGGCATTCAACTTTTAAAATACAAACACCAATTAACTGAGGTATTTTTTGGTAGAGGAAAAAATGTCTATCATAATTTTAGTGGCAATAATAGTTCTGTACATTTCTCTTAGCAAATTTAACCACAGATTTCTAAGCACTATGCAAACATTAATTTACTAAGTTCTGCTGTGTTCTCCATGTGAATTGGAATATTATCATATCTTCATTATTTTCAGCTGAGAATCACATGGAAGGACCCATAACTTGCCAAGACCAAATAGGAAAAAAAAAAAAAAAATCAATTAAATAAATAAATAAAGAGCAAGATCCTTCACTTTTGAAAGCGGGTACCCAGGGAAGATTAATGAAATAAAGTTAGAATATACCTAAACTAGCATAAGCTGATAACCCAATACAGAGGCTAAGGGGTCTGAATAAACACCCCTGAAAAAAGTAGAGTCAGTCTTTAAAAATAGCAGTCAGCAATTACTGAGCATTCACTATGTGTTGGACACTATTCTAAGAGCTAGTGGAAACAGGGACTTTGTTTCTTGTTCACCGCTATTTCCTGAGAGCTGAAACAGTACCTGGGCCAGAATGCATGCTGAATCCATACTTGTAATAAATGTATGAATGAGAGATGCATTCTTGGTTCCAAATGACTAAACCGTCTAAATTTTTAAACACAACCTATTTGTAAGTTGGGAACTGCCTATATAAACACTTGCACTTGGAAGTGAAGGAACAAGGAAGAAGTTTGACTTGACCCAGTGTGTAACTAAATCTAGGGTAACAATGAGCCTTTTTACAATAGAGTTCATTTATTTAACAAACATTTATTGAACACATTCTATATGCCAGGTATTATAAGAGGTTCTAGAAATAAAGACAAGGTGCTTGTGTTGCAGAGCTTAAATTATTTATGTATCTGAGAGGAGGATGTCTTTGTATATAATGTAATTATGAGGCAAGAACTTTCTATAAACCAGTGATTCTTGTTTGTTCGTTTTTATCATTTTACCATCCTAACTTTCTAATGCTTTGATAATTCAGCCTGTAAGGAAACTATAACAAAATGTAGGTGTACTGATTAATTAAAACATATATCCATAAAGAGGAGTGGTTATCTGACAATTACCTAGACAAACCAATCACTGTATGAAAAGTTGATGTCAGCATCAGAGTGAGTTCTGGAAGGTATGAGTTACCTATTTTAGCTCTCTATGTTGTCAGTTCTCAAATTTATCTACTTAAGTCTTTAGCTTCATTTGGGCTGCCCCAAACTGGAATCCAGATGCAGTTATTAATGGATAAGCATTAAGAATAATACCATTCAATGAAAAGAAATAAGGAAGTACACAGAATAATAGAAGATAAATAAGGTCTTACCAACTGCCTATCACACATGGTCTAGTTAGAAAAACCACTGCTATAAAGACTGGCAGTCTCATCTGTGTTCACCCTCTGGGACCTTAACATGTGCTCCTTCTGTCCACTACACAAATTCTCTCAAAGCCTACCTGACCAGAGTATAGCTTCTGTGTGCATACTTGAATTTATTTCACTCTGATAATTCACTTGAGATGCCTGGTATCTATAAAACAATCTCAGTTCTTTTGGCTTTTATATGAAATCAAGCTTTTGCAAAGATTTCTGTTGTAAATGGACCCTTCAGGTATGCTATGGAAGCTGAGTTCGATAAGAAAACTAAGGAGTTCAAGGCAACTTAAGTTTGATGTTTAATGATTGCTAGCAATCGACTTAAGGCTAATGCTTCCTCTAAAAATAAAGTGTATGTATATCTATATATAAGCTTATATATATATATATGTATATATATACATATATATATAACTATATATTTTAGCTGGGAATTCAGCAATTCCAGAAAACA
This sequence comes from Taxidea taxus jeffersonii, assembly GCA_003697995.1. Classification (NCBI taxonomy): domain Eukaryota; kingdom Metazoa; phylum Chordata; class Mammalia; order Carnivora; family Mustelidae; genus Taxidea; species Taxidea taxus. Next base: position 24,991 of record RCUC01110637.1, read on the forward strand.
TTCTAAACCCTCATTGGCAAAGGAAGAAAAGAAAAAAAATATGTTGGAAGAAAAAATATATTGACATGTTGATTATCAGTGTATTGAAATCAAGAACTAAATACAGGTAACAGATCTGCTTCAACCTGCTGCTGTATGTGTTCATAAAACTGAAATATGATTATCTAAAAATTACTCATTTATTCAGAATTACTCAACATTCCCTTTCTGTTTATACACTTTTCTGTCAGTGATACAACAGTCCCAGGCATTCTACTACCAATCTCCCTGTACATGTCCATTGACATTGTCTCTATCAAATTCAACCCAATAAAATTAAATGGAATTAAATAAAGCTGTCTGCTTGAACCTTAGTTTTTCTCATCTCTTATTGTATTGTACTTATCATTTCTTATTTATTTAGCTGAGGCAAAAAGCTTTCCAGACACAATTACATTTTCCTTTCTGGTCTGCTATTTCTGAAGTATTTTTTTTTTCTTTGAGTGATGAAGTTCATGTCAATTGGCATAAATAAATAAATAATCCTTATAATTCTATGAAAATAAGAAGGGTATGATAAAGTAACCGCTGCCTCATAGAAGAGAAGACATTTCCATTTGATGTTTACCATAAATTTTTCCTCTGATTCCATTAATTTTCACATAACAATACCCACAACCATTGCCTACTTTCAGAAGATTCCAAATTGTAGGAAGCACATGGGTGGTAAGTAACTCAGGGAGAAACTTGTTAAGGAAGTGTTCCAGCTCTGGCTTCAGAAGTTAAATTTGGTGGCTATTAAGGAGGACACATATTGCATGGAGCATTGGGTGTTAGATGTAAATAATGAATCTTGGAACACTACATCAAAAACTAATGATGTATTGTATGGTGACTAACATAACGCAATAAAAAATAAAAATACAGAAAGATAAAAAAATTAAAAAAACAAATAAAAACAAATTAAAGAGAATACAAAAGTGTTGAGGATGATATGCAACTGGCCTCCAGTTTCTCCCCCCTCTCTCAGGCAAGAGGGTGCTCCATATTTTTCACCTTCATTTCTGCATTCCCTTCAACCTGCACAATGCATTTTATGATTCCCTTTCAAGGCTGCCTTTAATATTAATTTTAACCTGATTTCATAAGTAAATAAATATTTTGGAGTGAGGGGGGAAAAATAAGACACATAATGATTTTCTCTGGAGTTCTCTTTCCATAAGCAACATCCAGATGACAACCAACCTCTCATTAATCTCTTGAAAAAAATAAAAGTAAGTTTCTTACGCCCTTCATACTGGATTGCTATTTATTATAAACTGTGCTGAAAGACCCCACACACGGCAAACTGAACCATGTGGCATTTAATCCATCACACAGAAGGATCAAGGATTGAGTCAATACTTCTAGGGCTCCTACCCCTCAACTATGCATTTCCATGGTGCCTATTTCCATGGTGTTTAGACCTTCAAACAAACACATTTGTCTAAAAACAAATACATATGTAGGAAAACAGTTCTCCAGGGCTCTTGCCTTTCAGCTGCTTTTGGCTGACAGATGAGAAGTCAGATACAACATTCTGAAATTCTGAGTCTTCTTGTTTTATATACTGGAGAGAGTAATATTTGGTTCCAGGTAGTGAACCTTTCATGCTTTCTATTAAATAGGGAAGAGAGTCACAAAAAGAGGTCCTGGGATTTTCATCCCACAACGGAGTCCTCCTTGGTTTCCTTTCACCTCCTATCTATGGGTTTCAACTTCATTTTGAGGACATATACAATTATTCTAAATGAAAAACATTATTTTTATTTCCTCTCTCTTTTAAAAAAAAGTTTTGTAAGAAATTAGTTTCAAAACAATTTTACCTGTAATATATTAATGTGCTTTCAATACTTTTCTAGATTTCATAAATCTTACCCATCTTAGAAAAAGCTGGGATAATTCAAGGGCATTTGAAGAATCTCTCTACTACAGTCTTTCTGCACCTGAAATTCTATCACTTAAAATTTATAGATGAAGACAATATCCCTAGAAATCTTTTGATTCTTTGTTACTTTGGGAAGGGTACTATTTTATGCCTATTTTAGAGATGAGGAAACTAAGAGAAGCTATGTAATTTGCCTAAAGTCTTTCGGTGAGTGAAGAGCCAGGATTTGAACTCACGGAGTCTAATGCTAGAGCCTTAACTATCTACATTACATTGCTTCCCTGTTAAATAGAAATGAGCAGAAAGGAATAGCTAAATGCCTCATTTTGGGGACAGTGAGCATAAGTTCAAATGCCAATTTCACCACGTACTAGCTGTGTAACCTTTGGCAACAGTCTTAACCTGTCTGAATCTTTATTTCCTTGTGCACATAAAAGTAGCTAGCCTTCACTGAGTACTAAGCTATGTTCCAGTCTTCAAAGCTAAGTGTTTTATATGTATTATCTCATTTAATTCTCACACTAACTCAACAAGGTATATAATACTATTATCTCCAATTTAGAGATGAAGAAATTAAGTAACTTGCACATTGTCATATCCTAAGTGGGAGACAGAATTTAACTGATGGGCAAGCTCCCTACAAAAACCACACATTTAATTATTAAGTTTGGTGATAACCAATAGTATTTACCTCATAGAGTCTGGGGCTATATTTTGGTCAGGATTAAATTAGGTAAACCATGTGTGTGATGGTTACATTTATGTGTCAGCCTCACAGAGCCCCAGAATACCAGATATTTAGACTAACATTATTCTACGTGTATCTATGAGAGTCTTTCTGGAGGAGATTAACCTTTGAATTGGTAGACTGTATAAAGCAGACTGCCTTCCCTAATGTGGGTGGACCACATCTAATCAGTTAAAGGATTAAGTAGAACAAAAAGGCAGATCCTCTTTGGAGTAATAGGGAAATCCCCTGACTGTCTTTGAGCTGGGATATCAGTGTTTTCCTTCCTTTGGATTCCAACTAAGACACTGGTCCTTCCAGAGAATTGAGTCTACTAGCCTTTGGACTAAAACCACACCATTGGTTTCCTGGGTCTCCAGCTTGTCAACTGCAAAGCTTAGAACTTATCAGCCTTCATAATCATGTGAACTAAAGCCTTAAAATAACTATATATGCATAATACACACACACACACACACACACACACAGAGTTATATCTCCTATTGCTCCTGTTTCTCTGCTGAACCCTGACCAATATAGCATGTAAAGTGCCTAGTGTCTGACATACAGAAATAGTCAATAAATGTTTCTTAAATTGCTTCCCCAAGAAAGGCCCACATAAAAAGAATTATAAGATAACAAAGTCTCCTTCAATAGGGAGAGCAAAGATATGTCCAGAGGAAAAGGATAAATAGTCTGTGGGCCCTGGACTCTTAAGAATGGATTGGGGGAGATTTTTTTTTTTTTGAAGATTTTATTTATTTATTTATGAGAGAGAGAGAGCACAAGCTCAGGCAGATAAAGTGGTAGGCAGAGGCAGAGGGAAAAGCAGGCTCCCTGCGGAGCAAGGAGCCCGATGCGGGACTGGATCCCAGGATGTCGGGTTCATGACCTAAGCCGAAGGCAGCTGCTCAACCAACTGAGCTACCCAGGCATCCCGGATTGGGGGAAATTTTAAAACACAGTCTGCATCAGGTCAGATGATTAGCTTCTTTGTGTAGAATAAGGGATGGTAGAGAAACTTTGATCTAGACATCAAGAATAAAAGCTACGTGCATCTTTCCATAAGTAACCGGAAAGGGAATTTTGGTTCTTCACCACTATGACAAGCTCAGTGGGAATACAGATGTGAACTTCTCCTTAGAGAGGTAAAAGGTTAGAGGGAAAGTGAAAGAATTAACAGAAAAGGTCAGGTTTGTTTAATGCCTGACTTACAGTGCACAAATCCAACCAATCCAATTCTTACATATGTACTTTGTTCCCAGCTATAAACTATGGGGAATAAAAAGACTTCTTTATGGAGCAGGTTAGGCCTCCACATTTCTCAGCTGCAAGCATCCAAGAAATGGTAAATTCAAGTTTCCTGATGCATGTGATTTATACTGATACCCTTGAAATACTGATTTAATTACTCCTATCCACTGTGGCCATCACTCACAAACATCCCTCCCTCCCTGAACATCTCCTTCTAAATATCATTCTTCAGTTAGGGTTAGACAGTAATGTGACTTCAAGTAGTTCACATATGAAAAAAATAAATGGGTTTTTCTTTTAAGAGAACATGTGTTTCTCTCATCATCTGAGCTAAAAACCAAGGAAGCTGTAACAGCTGGGAAAAGAAGGAAAAGCAAATTTAATTTTTTTTTTAAATTTAAATCCCTATTTGCAAATTTAATTTTTAAAGAAAATAGAAAATAAAAGCACTTTGTCCAATTCCAGTGTATGGCATCTATGCTGATTTTCTCAAGGAAAAGTGCTTATTGTCACCCAAATCCCCAGAGTAACCACAGCTGACACACTTCTCAGCATTAGAGCACTTGGCAACTGGCAATAAGGCCTGTTTCTTTCCCAGGCAGATGAAAAGCCAGGCACTCCCCAAACAAAACCAATGCAGCTTTTCTTGACTCTTTAGCTGCCTTCATGTCTTCTGAACATAGCATTTTGTTCTGTGCTATGGGAAGCTCATGGAGCAAATCTATTTCACCTAAAGCACCAAAACCAATACAATGAATCTTTCTATTATTTTGGCTACTTTGACTAAAGAACCTACCCTTACTGCACTCAAGTGTTACAACTGCTGATGTACACATAATTGTACAAAGATCTGAAGAGTACTGTCAATAAACAGAAAAATAAGTCTTGCTAAAGAATGCCTAAACATGCAAAGGAATGCAAATATAAGACCTCTTCCATACATAGGATCTTTGTTTATACCAGTTGCACATGGTCAATAGAAGAAGACATGCAAAACACTTTTTAATAAACAAATTGTCATCTTGCATTAGCTTATACCAATAGAATTCTTCAAAGTATTTTTTCATAATAAAATATATATAGATTGTTTTGGTTATTTTTCATTCTCATCAGAGATAAAAAAGATCATGTGACTTAAAGTGTTTTCTTCTGTGTAAAAGCAGGAAGCAGGAATTTCAAAGGCTACCATTTTAATAACAAATGCCTAATTTATATTTTTGTTAAGAAACAAGCCTATTCTCTTATCTAAGTTCTATGAAAGTCTACTTTTCTCACATTACACTACATGTGTGAAATTCCATCAGTGTTGTTACCAATATTTATTCTTGATGGCCACAGCTTTTCTAATCCTTGTGTAGCCACATGTTTAATGTCATATAATCCAGTGGGAATCCCTTTTTTAAAAACAATAAAATAAATGGATTTTTAAAATTGTACCCCTTTTTTCATGCCAAAAAGTAAAAACAAAAGAAAATCTCCAAAACGGACATTAGACGATGTATACAATTCACCTTATAAAAAATGTTATTTATGTCAGCAAGTCTTCATACAGTCCTGGAAAGCCCAGCCCTGGGGTGGCACAAAGTTCCCAGACATATCAACTGAAGCATGTCCACATATGTCAGTAGTCAATCTACAGAGAATGATTTCATGACACAACACTTACCCTGATTGAACCATATCTAATTCCTAAATAACAATGATGACTAATAGTATTTTGTTGGATGTTTACTTGCTAACATTTCTTATGGGAACCTTGATAAATTGCCTCTCTTATCTTCCAAGGATTATTCCAAAACATAGTAGTGTCTGAGATTGTAGTGTTTTCCTCTGAACCTAAGCACAAATTTGTTGTGGTTAATATGAAAGCTTTTGTAGATCTTTTACTAACAAGTAAAAAACATGAATTAAGATCAATATGTAGGTGAAATGTACTAGAAATTAGACCATCTTGAAAGAACTACCATCTGATATGAATTACATACTGGTTGGCCATCATCTTTATTCCTATATTTTTCTGGATTAAACTTAACATCAATAACAACCATTAAACACAGCATAAATCACAGAAGTCTACAGATTCTTGAACACTGGGATAATTCTGAGCCTCACTTCTTCACTGGGTTGTGTTGGTAATGGAGGTGGGAATGTGAGAACAAAATAGTCATCCAGGTTTTACCTAATTTGATCCCAAATAATAGCTGCCAAGACTAGAAACATCTTTTGGTTAGTTACCAGTCATAGGAGTTAACTTACAACATACAGGGTAGAGAAATTACAACATACAGGGTAGAGAAATTAGAATACTCCCTGGTCTCTTTCTCTCTCTCTCTCTCTTTTTTCCCCAGGTCTATGGGTCAATAGCCATCCCCCCAATGCAAAAATCTGTTAAACACATCTTTCAGTATCTCTGCCTTCTTACAGTCTTTTGATAGCCATAACTTTACTTTTAATTTTAGAGGACCTTTTTGCCTTCTGGTCAGAACAATATTATTCTTATTCATTGTTCTTTTCTTCCCAAATATCCTATATCTGGCTTAAAATAATTGCTAAAACATACAAAATTCACGTTTCTCGTTCAACAAGACCAATCTCTGAGATCCAAAGCATTCAAAATAAAAGCCCTCTTTACTTATAATCAATAGAATTGACTTAAATTCATATACATTTAAATGAGAGGTAGGAAGTGATGTGAAAGGATATATGATTCAGAAAGATGAAGTGAATTATTTAGGTCATAAAACAAGTATGGAATCGAACTTAGACTTGGATTCAGACCTTCTTTCTGACATGATCTCTCATTTTCTTTTCCTGCATTCACTGGTGGCTAAATCTTACCATTTCTTTTTTCACAAATAAAAAGCTAATGTCTATATTCTTGCAACATAGTGTTCTCTTAACCACAAATATACACTTATGTTGGAAAGCTAAGATTATTCACACAAAATACTGAGCAACTCATACATCCTTCAGAATATTCTCCCAACTTAACTTCCATCTTCCTTTCTGTCACCTGATCTCCTGTCTTCTTACTACCAATCAACTGTTTGTACACATTAAGCTCTTACGTCTGCATATAACTTATTTATTCTTCCCTCTTTCCATGAGGAAAAAGAAATTAAGAACTTTTTATAAAGTAGGCAAACTCAGATATCATTTGCTCTTCCCAATATCTGCTCCAGGAAGCTTTCAACATCCCCACTTCCATAACACTTCCCTCACTAGTAGATCATATGTGTTACTCCTTTAAAATTCTTGCCCCTTGTTAGGTTTTGGGATCCTTCTTGATAGAGTATATGATAAATATTAGGAATACAAGAATTAAAGATACCAACCTTGCCCTCAAGAAGTTTCCAGTATAGTCAAGAAGTCAAAATCATAAAAAACTGTAGTCCAGCTCTGACACAAACAGCATATTTCTATATAATTGACTGGAATTATAGTTGCACATATTTGTTGTTGTTGTAATCAAGGCTATACTATATATAATAAATACAAGTACTCCAAAACTGACTCACAAAAAGCAGGGAAGTAGTCAATGTACATAAGAAGGACATCAAAAGACATCAAGGAGAAATAAACTATAAAGATGTAATGGGAAAAAAGAAAAATATTAAGTTAATTGAAGTACAGGCTTAATACAAGAAAAAGCAGCTTGGGGAAAGGAAGCTGAATTAGTTCAAGATATTTTTGGTAGCAAGAGCCAGAAAGGCTACAGTTGCCAGAAATGAAAAAGGGACTGACTATGGAGCAAAGCTATGCTCCACTGTGCCACTGGGCATTGAGTTCAGTGATTTATATAGTTTATTTCAACTAATACTCGTAACCACCCTGTGAGGTAGGAACTATGGGGAAACAGAGGCTCAAAGCAGTTATGACTTGCTCAGCTACTTACTGAAAGAGCCAGGATTCAAACTCAGGAAGAGTGGGTTCCAAAGTCCACTCTTCATATATTCAATTTTGGCCTAAATCCAAGGAGGCTGTGTCCACAAAATTAGCCAAAAATTACCTTATTTTCTCAAAGATCAAAGTCTAAGAGAGACTGCTTATGATCCCGAAGCTCTTCACATGGTAATAAGGAATAAATTCATTTTATAATATAACCAGCTATAAACTCTAACATCGCTTATTGGAGATGAAGATACCTCAGAAACCATCTAGTACAACCTCCTATTTTGCAGATATTGAAGATACTAATGCCAACTAATTGAATCATATGGATTACCAAGGAGAAAAGTTCTGAGAAGGAATAAAGCACAAACTCTTTGTTCCTAAAGCTAAAGATCATGAGAAAAATACCATCTTATCCTGTGTGGGTGTGCTCCATAATGCTAGGCACTTGTTTATTTTTGAATAATTCTATCTCCATTATCTAGGACAGTAAACCATACTGTTACTAGTACATAGTACACATTTTACAAAAGGAGCTGCCCAAATAATATTAGTTTTATGAAGGGATGAGTGGGTCTATGTGGGAGAGTGTGTGTGATATGGGTGCAGCTATGTAATTAATCAGGAGTTTGGACATATTAGTTGGATATTACTAAATTAATTTTTGTCTGCCATTTGATTCACATCATTTTCTCCTTGAAATTTTCCAGCAACATCTTAAATGCCTTACATAGCAAGATCTTTGCTTTCAAATGACTTAATAAGAAATCAAGAGTTTAGTATACATCAATGAATGGAATTTTTGCATGGTTTCCTTTGGGTAGAATCATCAGAAGTTTTTTTTTTAAAACTTATTAAGAAATAACTTGAAAGATTTTGATAAAATGGTATTATGAACATTTCATCTTTATCTTAGTTTTGGGGGTTGGGGAACACAGAAGCAATATTTCATTTCTAAAACCATGTTCCCATGAAGCTGAGCAGAAGGACTGCTTATAACAGAGTTTTCCAGCCAAATTCTCAAAGGGCCCCCAACAGGCTTTCTCAATTTGTGGGCGCTGTCCTCTAACAATCTATTCCTTTCCAGACTCTCCTTGGAAACCAAAGATCTATGTCATTCTCTTCATATTCTAAAATGAAATTGGTCCTGGTTAAAATAAAAATGAAAACTGAAGGTATGTCTTTGTTCCAAATACCAGTGCTGTCTGGACAAATGCCTCATTAATATGCCCTATTTTGAAGACACCACCAATGACTTTGCCTCTGCAGGAGTCTTAGCATTTTTTGGACATTTCCAAAATTCGAGCTCACTACAGGCATTTGTGAAGATGAGTTGTATTTAGGCAGAGGCCTGAAAAGGAAAAGTAAATAAACCCCAGATTAAAAAGGGGGAAGCAAACCCCTCCTTTTTACAAATGACTTATAAATCTCCTGCTCAAATTCTAGAGTCAAAGAAAAGTCACATGGACTGGATGTGTTTTTTTTTTTAAATGAATATTCACTTAGTAATCCTAAAATGCTTTCTGCTCTTTGAATACATTCAAACAAGTAGGTATCCATGCATTTCACTGATAGCTTATCAAACCACAGAACAGAACAGGAGGAGTGAATCAAAAGGGCTTTCCTAGGGGAGCTCCATGGTCATTGTTCTATAAAAACACATGAACATATTGCTATAAACTCATCTTCACAGGAAGTCACCCAGCTTAATAAGCACAGACCTGCAAGTTAATATTAAAATTCACTTTGATTTCAGCAGCAACAAAGCTGATCCAACTAGGAGCTATTACATAAAACTCTTATTGTCATATTCGTCATCACTACTCTCAGTGGAGACAACTGCCAGCACCACGAAGCCATCAGTTCACCTCAGGAAACCTGCTACACAGACGGTCATCCCAATAACAGTGTGGTGCTGAGATGGCCCTGTTTATTTTATCAGAGTGGCACTCCTTTAATTTTTCAATTCTCTTTATTGATGTCCTCTTTCATGTATAGGTCTATTAGATTCTACTTCCTCTACTGTCCTCCCAGGAATTGGTGCTTGCCAACTACAATAAGTTGTTTTGACAACTTGTCTAGCTATACAATACTCTGTTTCTTTCCCTCTGCAGTCTTTTTGGCTTCAAATGAGTGCCTTCAAAATATAGCAGAGACTATCCAACCAAACTATGCAACAGGGGGAAAAACAGCTTTCTATGCGTAAGCACCGTCCTGCCAAAACCACAATCTTCCGTGTGCTTCTAGTTCTCTTTCCTTTCCTCCTCATTTTTATGGATAAATCCCCCTTGCTATCTTGTCTACTCCTATCTTAATAAGGAATGACTGCCGTGACTACCCCCATCAACCAACGCCATTCACCGCCAGCACCTCTGCTCTCCTCGTGTGCTTCAAGAAGAACTGATTAGCACTTTGCATAATTAACCTGATTAGCACTGTGCATAATCAAACTGATTAGCACTTTGCATAATTAAAAAGAAATAATAATAATAACAATAATAAGCACTAAGTAATATCAAAAGCTGTTAGTCCCACAGCCCTTTGGTTACCTCTAAGATGAGTTCGGTGCAGCATATTTTGCACTTTCACACTGAAATCTTTTCTTTAACTCAAAAGTCAAGAAAATAAATTAAAATGCTTTCAATCCATAGACTCATCATGATTTTCATACCCACAGCAGTTATCAAAATAATCATTCTTGCCCATGTGTGCCTTCCTCAGTCTTGCATTATTTTACTTATAACAATAAGAAATATTTGGGATCAAATTAGAATTAAGATGTATACTTCTTATATAGCTATAGAATTATCCTATGCATTGTTTCTGGGTGATAATGAGGTAAATGAAAATAACTGGACAGCCTTTCAGGAAAACCTGGCTCTGACATTTACTGTGTGACCTTGGCTAAGTCACAACCTCTCAGAACTTCAGTTCTCTCAACTGTGAAATGGAAATAAATAAGGTCAGTCCTGGAGCTTCAAGGGTTGTTGTGATGGTAGGATAAAACAGTAACTTAGGAAGGTACTCTGTAAACTATAAGGTACTACATATATGAGATATCCCATTCTAGGTCTCCAAACCTCTATCCCCTAAGTTTTATTTCCTACCATGGAAAACTTTAGACATTATGGACAATAATAAAATTTTGTATTTTTCATGTCTTAGAATGCAAAAGTCATAAAATTCTTTTGCATACTTTATCTTACTTCCTATTCAATAGCTGAATGTGGTTAAAATTTTGACTTGGAGTTATAATTTAACTTTAGTCATTATTGTATCCATCACAGCCCTCATTTGTGTTTCCACAGAGGTTAAAATCAAGTTGTTGCTGGAAATTCATTAGAGAAGAGAAGAAAATCTAGTATGTTTCTATTAACTGGGGACTGCAAGGAGGAGAATTTTGCAACTTTGCTCTTCTCTACCCACCATAGCTAACCATCTGCTCCTGATGACCTTCAAGGCTTTGTTCAATCCCACTTTCCTCCAGGAACCTACCTCACATGCTCTTCAGTCCGAATTTCTCTTTTTTCTGGTGCTCCCAGACAATTTTATCTGTAACTTTACTATGTACACTTTGCTGCGTTTTAAGTGGGTGTGTGTCTGATTCCTGTGGAAGATGAGGACCTCCCAGAGAGAAAACACCATGCCTTTTCACCTTTGTCCCCCCAATGCACTTGGTGAGCACTTAACACACTTCTTATGGTTGACTTGAAGAAACTGGACAGTAAAGTGTTTTTCACCTTACGCTTACCATGTAACTACTATATGCAAATCAGCAATTGTTTCACTAACTGTCTACAAAGGTATTTGACATTCCCACAACCACTTTACTGACTATTAAAATGTTTAACGTTTGTCAAGTTACTTTTTCTTTATTTACTCAATTATTCACTTAATCATTCAAAAACAAATGTGAGTGCCTAGTAAGTGCTAAGCATTGTGCTAAACATTCAATACAGCATAATCAAGCTCAGAAGGAACTGTTGGTTTCTCTAAAGAAGTTTATAGTCTACCTATCTCTTAAGAAGCCTAGAGTAGCCTTTAGAAGGCCAGGGTGGAGTGGCGTGGAAGGGGAACCTTAAAATAGCGAAGATCATCAGTTACAAGCTACCCACCATGGAGCTATAAGCCTCTCCATCTAAAGGAAAGGAACCCACATAAGCAGTCAGTGTTCCTGAGCCAATCATCCATTTTACAATTCATTTAATTCAAGAAAGAAAATGCTGCTGTGGAGATTATTCAAGTCCAAATGTTCCTGGTGAAGGTGCTTCCAGTAATTCTGGGAAAGAAGCCAATCCCCTAGTTTTATATGTAAATATTTAAAAAACACACACATATATATAAGCACAAAGGAAAGGTCAGGAAGACGTAAGTCTTTTAAAAATCTATTTTAATAATTTTTTTCTATAACTGTCCACAAAAGTTTGGGCTTTTTTGTAGCCTTACATTTTCTTTTACACAATACACCTGCTTTTTTTTTTCTAAACTAAATATTTCTTCCATCTAATGACTCTCTTTATTAGACAGCATCTAATTTGCATACATTTACATACAATTTAACTGCTAGCTTGTGAGAACAAAGAAATGGCTCTGTATTGTACTGAAGGACAATACTCAGTAAAGGAAGGTATAAAAACCAACCAGCTCAGTGACAGTGTAAGCTCTTTGTTTCAGATATACCAGGCTTTTTTTTTTTAACATAACAACTAAAAGGGGTAAAAATTATTTCATCAAACAATGAAAGATACAGCACTGTTCTGTTTAACTGCCCATTTTCTCCCCAGCTTGGTTACTACAATTCAAGGGTCCAAGTTCCCTGAATCTACTAAAATTTCCTTCATTAGATTTGATGGATTCAATCCCTTCACATATTTTTGTTTCAAGTCTGATTTCTAAAACAACCTGGGATTCCACTGTGATAAAGCTCTGTTCCAATGCGATGCTAATTTGTGCTGCCACCCGGCTTGTTCCACTAAGAGACAGGGTAGATAAGACATCCTGTTTTCCAGTGAAAAATGCATACCCTTACCCTTAGTAAGAATAGATTTTACTGAGACTTCTGGTTTTTATGTTATGAACCAACTCTTCTAAAGAAATGGTTTCCAGCATCCATTGGGGAGTAGATGGGAAAGGAGGACCTGACTGACCATAGGGAGTATATGCTGAAGGAGAAATAAAGAGCTGAATCAACTGTCTCCACTTTGCAATGCCACCCCTCTCTAAGTCTCCAAACCCAAAAGACTACTGGGAGATTTAAAAAAGAGAAGAGAAAAAAAGAAAAAGAACTGGAAACAGGGGTCCTTGATCCTCATTTGCAAGTGAATTCCTATACTCTGTGACAGAGTAAGTCACTATGACTCTTCAGTGTACTTCACATCTTTGATGCATGGAGAGGGAGATTATAGAAAGCAATCCTGAAGAGTTTGTTCAGTGTTTTGTAAATATTAACTATTGAAAACACATGAAATAAGTAATAAAGCTGCGGTCACAACCAATAAAAATAAACACTAGAGGGATTCGAGTTTCTGAAATGCCACGTGTAAAATACCACAAAAACGAAATATGGTATATAAAAATGCTTCAAAATTACAACAAATGATACTGATACAAGGCAAGGAACTAGGACAATCTAAAAAACATAAAGCCACATGTGAAGTGGCCCCACAAGCTGAATGGAAATATAATCCATAAGTGGGTGCTGGAAGTGGTCATGGAAGATGCATTTTCTTGGAAATATACTTAATAATTAGTTTGGCCTATTTTCCGCATCTGATAATTCAGATTTACAATTTTAATGACCAAAAGAGGTGTGAACTTGTCAGTGATAAGTGAAGAAATTCTACCACTCTGTGGGGCTGCAGAATGCCCACATGGTTTGGAACCTTCAGCAGCCAAACAGATTGCACAATCTCTACCAGCGATCTTGAAGCATGTCTGATTTTCCACCTGGTGAGAAGAAGCCTGAGTTAGAGACTTGTATTAATGCTGGAGTGCTGGCATAGACCAAGTCTGCCAACTTCCTAATCCATAAGCAATTCTGAATAATGATCTAAAATAGCACTTAAAAGAAATGATTAGAAACTTTCCTTTTAAACTATCCTTTTAAAACTAGACACTGTCCCCTAGGTACTCACTAGATTCTAGTCCCTATAATGAGAAGAAAGGAAGGTGTTGATGATCCTCTGAAAACCATAGCTTAGCTCTAAAAACAGCCTTAAATTCCAGGGAAACTGACCCGGACCTCCATATCCCTGGCTGGATGACAGACGAAGGCAATTACCTCATGAGGGATTATCAGTAAGTTTTACATGAAAGTTCTGTTTCTAAGGTTCATTAGCTCTCTCTTGTTGATATAAATTTGAGGTTGTACTTATTTGTCATGTCATAGAATATTATCTGTTGGTACCCAGCACCAGACCTAGTTTCTACACTTTAACAGATTAAATTCTGCCTTGTTTGTTTGTAAAGCATCTCTTACTATTAACTCAGCCAACATCACCTGTGCTGGAGGTGGTTAAGATCCACCTCCCCAAAGCATGTTACCACGGTGACAAAGTAGTGACCTAATTTGCACACACCTGCTGGGTTAATTGGGCCAAAATGAAAGATGATATATATGCTCAAAATCCAAAACTGATTTTTTCCTCAAAATTAAATATTTGATTTTTTTAAATTAGCAATTTCTAAAGCTAAGTAACATACTCCAGGTGTGCATTTGCCAGTTAATATACCCTGAATGTTTCATGACACTTGAGGAGCAAAATATATTGAGTGATGAATACAAATCTTTTATGTATTTTCTGTGTGCAATCATTAGTATGAGTAAGTGGTCTCAATCACCGAATACACAGGATGTGCCTGAAGGGCCAGGCCATTGCCTCAAAGCAAATAAGGGCATTTCATCTGTGCCAAGTTATCAGAGTCTGGGGTTTTACCAGAGTCTGAGGTGTTCCTAAAAATGCAAGTTCATTTTGGAGCTGTAACAGCCTGCAATATCTCCTAGACAAAAATGTCACCTAATCCTGCTTGACCTCTTCCTTCCTCCTTGTACTTATCCCTCCCAGACCACTGATAGCTTTTCTTTGGGCCAAATAAAGTTACAGATCAGGAACCAATGGAGATATGAGCAGGCACTAGCTGAGACTGCTGGCGAAGCCACAGCAACATGTAAGTGGTATAGCTAAAGGCATCAAAAGCTTGAAAGTCAGATATATCTGTGACCCAACTATTCTGCTTATGGTAATTTATCCTAAGTACATAATCAGGGGTGTTCATAAAAATGTGTACACAATAATATTAATATTTTATTTCTAACTGAGGGAAATTGGAAGCAACTTACATGTCCAAGAATAAGAGATTGGCTAAATTATTTTAACACATTCATTGTGTGGAATACTATATAATCCATAAAAAAATCATGCCACAGGAAAATTATTTATTAACACAAACAAGTGTTCACAATATACTATTGGTTGAAAAATCAGAATCCACAATTATGCAGAGTATAATCCTACATTTTTGCATGTACAAATACATACACACATCAGAAAGTTAATAGTGACCTTTTTCTACATGGGAATTATATCAAGGGTGATTTTGTTGTCTTTTTTCTGCTTTTATTGTGTGTTTTCTAAATAGTTTTACCATGCTGTTGTATTACTTTTATAATTGAAAAATGAATACTCTGTTAAAAATAAACGGTAGGGAAAAGTTAAATTACATTTTCTGATTCCTCTCCCTCACTTAGAGTTCACATCTCATCACTTCACTTCTCTCCTCATCAATTCCAATCATGAATATAATAGAGTTAAACAGAATAATGTTCTTTTATTGTTAAATATTCCATTTTCCTAGCTAAATGGATCCTTTACTTATTTACAAACTTTACAAAAATGTCAGCCATGAGAACTGGTGTAGTCTCCAAGCTGCTTCTTGAGCTTAGAAAACCAAACAAAGTAACTGCCCTTCAGTAATGAGGATGACTTGAAGTGAACTTTTCAAAGTACAAATATGTCTATTTATCACTTGGCTATTGCATCCTGCTTAAATTAGAACATTCACATTTTGATTTTATTTGTAGAGTTATAAGGTCTTACTGATAAGCAAGTGCTTCTCTTAAGTAAGTAAAATTAACATTACCATACCAACTGGAATTGCTGTTAAAAGTATCTCGCTAGGGGTTTGATTTATTCTATGATGCTTTTACTGATTTAATCACTGCTTAGATTATCAAAATACAATAACTTATTCTCATAGGTAAAAAAGTTTCTTGGGATTTTCCTATGTCATAAACAACAGACATCAGTGATGGATAAATAAAAGAAAAATATGCCAATTTTGACATTCCAGTACTTATTCTAACATTTTTTTTTTCTTGACTTAGTGCATTGTGCTTCCTAAAAAGTTCATGGAACAAAAAGTGATTAAAAGTTTATTTGCGAGGGGAGGAGTCAAGATGGCGGAGAAGTAGGAGGCTGAGACGACATCAGCCAGCAGGAGATCAGCTAGATAGCCTATCAAACCATTCCGAACACCTACAAATCCAACAGGAGATCGAAGAGAAGAAAAAAAACAATTCTAGGAACAGAAAATCGACCACTTTCTGAAAGGTAGGACCAGCGGAGAAGTGAATCCAACACGACGGGAAGATAGACCCCAGGGGGAGGGGCCGGCTCCCGGCAAGCGGCGGAGCACAAAATCAGAACTTTTAAAAGTCGGCTCCACGGAGGGACATCGCTCCAGAGGCTAAACTGGGGTGAAGACCTCGTGGGGACAGCGTGGACTCAGGTCCCACGGGGTCACAGAAGGATCGGGGGTGTCTGAGTGTCGCAGAGCTCACAGGTATTAGAGCGGGGAAGCCGGCTGCGGAGACAGAGCCGAGATTTCCTAGTGGTCTGTGACACGGACCGGTGCTCTGTGGCACTGGCCGGTGCTCTGTGCGAGGCGTCCCCACAAGATCCGGGGAGACTCCGACCCGGGAGAGCTCAGGGATCTACGGGCTCCGGAGACTCCAGGTGGGACTCTGCCAGAGACAGAGACGCTTGATCACAGGCTGGGTGAGCTCGGAGCACTCCCAGAAGCCAGTGAGACGGGACTGCTTAGGCACGATTTTCTCTGAGCGCGGTCTGCAGGCGCGCGCGGTCTGCGGGTGCGCGCAGTGTCGGCAGGCCCGCGGGGTCTGCGGGCCTGCGGTGTCTGCTGGCGCGCGGTGTCTGCGAGCGGACGCGCGCGCGCACTCTCCGGCGCAAACGTGGGCGAGGGAGTCTGGAGGGATTAAACGCTTTTCGCGGGCCGGCGGTGTCTGCTGGCGCGCAGTGTCTGCGGGCCGACGCGCGCGCGCACTCTCCGGCGCAAACGTGGGCTAGGGAGTCTGGAGGGATTAAACGCTTTTCCCTGAAGGCGCGATGAAGACTGGGGCCCCTAGCCCTCGGCTCCTCTGAACCGGAGATTGGGAGGCCGCCATTGTCATTCCCGCCCTCCAGAACTCTACAGAAAGCGCGTTAAGGGAACAAAAGCTCCTGAAAGCAAACCTGAGAGGATTACTTAGCCCGGCCCCCGGTAAGGGCGGTGCAACTCCGCCTCGGGCAAAGACACCTGAGAATCACTACAACAGGCCCCTCCCCCAGAAGACCAAAGAATTACAGCCAAGACCAAGTTCACTTAACAAGGAGAACAGCGGATTCCTATCTAGACAAAATGACAAGGCGGAAAAACTCACCACAAAAAAAAGAGCAGGAGACAGGACCGAAGGCTAGGGACCTAATCAATACAGACATTGGTAATATGTCAGATCTGGAATTCAGGATGACGATTCTCAAGGTTCTAGCCGGGCTCGAAAAAGGCATGGAAGATATTAGAGAAACCCTGTCAGGAGAAATAAAAACCCTTTCTGGAGAAATAAAAGAAATAAAGTCTAATCAAGTTGAAATAAAAAAAGCTATTAATGAGGTGCAATCAAAAATGGAGGCTCTTACTGCTAGGATAAATGAGGCAGAAGACAGAATTAGTGATATAGAAGACCAAATGGCAGGGAATAATGAAGCAGACCAAAAGAGAGACAATCAACTACTGGACCACGAGGGGAGAATTCGAGAGATAAGTGATGCCATAAGACGAAACAACATTAGAATAATTGGGATTCCAGAAGAAGAAGAAAGAGAAATAGGAGCAGAAGGTATACTGGAGAGGATTATTGTAGAGAATTTCCCTAATATAGCAAGGGGAACAAGCATTAAAATCCAGGAGGTGCAGAGAACACCCCTCAAAATCAATAGGAATCGGTCCACACCCCGCCATCTAATAGTAAAATTTACAAGTCTTAGCGACAAAGAGAAAATCCTGAAAGCAGCACGGGACAAGAAGTCTGTAACGTACAATGGTAAAAATATTAGATTGGCAGGAGACTTATCCACAGAGACCTGGCAGGCCAGAAAGAACTGGCATGATATATTCAGAGCACTAAACGAGAAAAACATGCAGCCAAGAATACTTTATCCAGCTAGGTTATCATTGAAAATAGAAGGAGAGATTAAAAGCTTCCAGGACAAACAAAAACTGAAAGAGTTTGTAAACACCAAACCAGCTCTACAGGAAATATTGAAAGGGGTCCTCTAAGCAAAGAGAGACCCTAAAAGTATT
>RCUC01110645.1:0-10430 GCA_003697995.1 Taxidea taxus jeffersonii
AGCATCTTTTCATGTGTCTTTGGGCCATCTGCATGTCTTCTTTGGAAAAATGTCTATTCAGGTCCTCTACCCATTTTTAATCAGATTGTTTGGGTATGTATGTATATATGGTATATATGTATGTTTGTATGTATGTGTTGAGTTGTACAAGTCCTTTATATACTTCGGATATTAGCCCATTACCAGATACATTGTTTGCAGTTATCTTCTCCTATTTGGTAGGTTGCCTTTTTGTTTTGTTGGTGGTTTCCCTCAGTGTGCAGAAGCTTTGTATTTTGGTACAGTCCCAGTGGTTTTGTTTTTGCTTTTGTCTCCCTTGCCTGAGGAGAGATATCAATAACAAGACCTTGAATCCCTTCTCAGGTTTTTCTTCCTATAGCATTACTGGAATTTATCTGGGCTCCCACATTTGTTTACACACAGAACAGTCTTCCTCTGTGAGTCAACATTCTGGCCTCCTCCATGGCTGCCTTTTCTCAGTGGAGGTGCAATTCTCCAGCACCACCGCCATCTTCAGCCCCCCCCCTCCCCGCCCATTCCTGGCTAAGTCAGGCTCCTTCATCTGGGAGCCGTTGCTACTCAGTATCATTGCTGTTTATCCTGTGCTCTGGATATTTTTGCCACCACTTTTAATAAAGGTGATCTATCCTGGCCATGGTTATTTCTTCCTCTCCAGACTGATAGCTTGTTCTAGACCCACCAAGCCTCTTCAGTGCTTGCACCTGATCCTACACTGCACTCTACTGCAAATTGAGAAGAGGAGAAGCTGCTTTCCCGCTCTTCATTGTTAGTTGCTCTTGTTCTCAGGACCTGCAGCATATTTGCTTAGGCCCTCAGGTGTTACAGGTCGTAAGGAATCATGTTTCCTGGTTTACCTCTATTCCTGTGGCGCACACACGCCATGCAGGTAGATGGGTTACTAACGGCTGCATTCACAAGTATCAAGTTATAACCAGAAGCATTATTCTCCTCTCAATCTTTGGTCTTATTGCCAAGTCCAACTCACCACCTCATTCTTTCCCTGCTGATAAATTCTCTCTCAGAGGTCCTGAAAATTTGCTTTTAGAAATGCTTCCATCCTATGGTAGCTTCAGCCCTGCGATCAAATGATCAATCAATCTATCATTCTCAATCTCTTCCTCATATACAGATATCATACAACTCTGGATTCATAGACATTCAGACAGGCTTACATATAACAGGACTCTTACTGTGGATTGGGTTTTCATTACCTCTGAGGTGGTCCCTCCAGCCCCAGATAAATCTGTGGTTTACTACATAGCTGGAGAGAATTGGGGGCCTGAACATATGTGTAGCCATATGTATCAGCACCCAAAATCTGAATCTTGTCTGGATCTTATTAAACAATGACAATAAGTACAGAAAACAGCAGCAAGGATAAGTATAATATATACATTACTGCATTTAAATTTCATTAAAATCTATGAGGTAGCTTTTATCTCTATTGTATGGATGAAGTGGAGACTCATTATATGAGTAACCAAAATACACATAGATGGTAAAAAGTGGAGTTCTGCTGCAAAGTATGGCCTCCAGTTTGAAAGCCTGTGCTCTTAATCACCAAGTTACATACAGTGTTTCTTAGCATAAATTATCTTCACTGCCTTCTTTAAAATGTGATTTCAGAAACTCTTAGCAGCTTTTTATTCTGAATATATCACTGAAATAATTATGAATGTTTCTCTAAGAATATAATAATTTCTTTGAAAATAATGGGTTTGCAGTGTAATTTATTTCAATGGAAGATGTTTAACTTGATGATGAACTTGGTGGTACTATATACATGAGAATCCATCCTATAAAAATTGGATATCCTGTGTACTGAACTGGAGTTCTCAGAGGCGATAGTATTTCCCTGACCAGTAAAATCTCTTCAGTTAACATTTGATTACTTTGTCATTAAGAAGAATGTTAAACTTTCATGAAATATTGTGATTAAGTATAATATTTAAATACCCTCTCCCCTGGAATTATAAGTAGTACATGCTTCTGGATAATAAGTGGTTTTGTTTTTTGAGTGTGCGTTATTTTGTAGACTGATTCAGGGAAGAATGAGAGTGTTCAGAATTCTATGAGAAGAAACATGGATCTTTATTGTCACATTGCTATAGAAAAAAAATGAAATCACCTTAATGTTTATCCACAGTAGAATAGATAAATGTCTCCATAAATACCTGAATAGTTATACAATTAAATGAATGCAATTAACTGAACTTGGGCTGTGTTTACCAATGAGGATTAATCGTTAAAACATTGAACATAATAAGTTAGTGATGGACTCATGAGTTTATAATATCCTTGATAGAAAATGTGTGGGCCTGCCTGGGTGACTCAGTCAGTTCAGTGTCCAAATCTTGATTTTGGCTCCGGTCATGATTTCAGGGTCCTGAGAGCGATCCCTGCATTGGTTCTGTATTCAGTGTGGAGTCTGCTGGAGGTTCTCTCTCTCTCCCCCCTCCCTCTCCTTCTGATTGCTCTCTCTCTCTAGTAAATAAATAAAATCATAAAAAGAAAACGTGTTACAGTTCTACAAAATGGTATAAGTGGTTTATGGAACATATACAGACACACATATTAAAATAGGCCAGACAATGATAGTGCCATCAGGGCAGTGATTATCTGTAAAAGTAGAAGGAAGGCATATGAGATTGGGATTAGAATGTGCATGGGAGAGGCGCCTGGGTGGCTCAGTGGGTTAAAACCTCTGCCTTCAGCTCAGATCATGATTTTAGGGTCCTGGGATCAAGCCCCACATCGGGCTCTCTGCTCAGCCAGGAACCTGCTTCGCCCTCTCTCTCTCTCTGTCTGCCTCTCTGCCTACATGTGATCTCTGTCTGTCAAAAAAAAAAAAAAAATGTGCATGGAAATTATATCTGTAATGTTTGCTTCCTTAATCATGATGATATCTGTGTGGTGCTCATTATATGTTCTCTGTTCTTTTGACATTACTGAAATATTTAATAATAAAAAACCTGAGCAAACAATTTTTGACTTTGGGATAGCATGGAAAAACCTGTATATGCTCCTGAAAAAAGGTACCAATAGGGTGCTAAATTTTTAAAAAATAACTTAATTTTCTTATTTTGTAAAACAAAGCAAAACAAACAAACAAAAAAACAACCAACCAACCAAAAAAACTTGTAATAAAAAGAAGCTGAAATGAGGAAAAAGAGAAAAATGTGGACCGCATGCTTTTTTCTTTTCCATTATACTCCATTATCCTGCCACATTCTCCACGAATGGCTTCTTAAATGTGTTTTCTCAGTTCCGTGAAGCCAAGTTTAGTGTATATTAGCTTTTTGGAGAAGGAGAGACTCTACTGTGTGAAATATAACTATATGCATAACAATGATATATATGCATTTTAAGATTCCAGTATGTGTAGTGCACTAATGTTACATATGTGTATGAATATAAATTAAGAAAGAATAAATGATCTTTTCCCAAACTCTTACTGGAACAATAGCTACCTACCCAATAAAACTTGAATTTGCAACAAATCTTCATACCACAGTGGAACCAGGCTCATTTTGCTAGTCTACATTAAGTTAGGATGGGTTTTTAAAAAATAATATTTCAGCTACTGTACTATTTGATTGAAAGCTGTCCAGGTCTCTGTATTACCAGCATATATATTTAGTTATGTGTCATATTTTCCTCTGTGACCTAATTACTTGAATAACCCCAAGTAAGTCCTAATTACTTGAATAACCCCAAGCAGCTTTTGTATAAGAACACATTGTTGTACCTGCAGTTTTAGACATGGTTGTTGACAGGTACATTTTCTTTCATTCTAAGCTGAATAGTCTTTCACATTTTACTATTTATCTAAATGGGGTAGAGTTTCTTCTTCCCAAAGGAAAGCATATAGGAGTTTGAAGTTGCTTTCATGGAATTGAAAAAATATATTTAAAAAGCATTTATAAGGTATGTGACAGATTCGAACATCAGTTTTCAGGACAATCTCATTCTCTAATAATTTATCTGAGGGAGGCTTAGTAGTTTGCTAGGAGATGAAAAGGATCAGTTCTGACATCGGAGAGCCTGAGGTCTGAGCCTGTCATCACCTCCAAGGAACTGTATTAATTTTAACAAATTCATTAACCTTCTCGTCTTTGATTTCCTCAATTTGAGATGAGATTTTTCTCTTTGGAAGAATCCCTCTGTTAGTGTGGAGAATGGGGAAGCAGGACCTGGGAATAGCACACGTATCCTGCAGCAAGGCTGAGACCTAAAGAACTTAAGACAGACGCAGAGGGCTGGAAGATAGGGGAGACTTTTGTGAGTTAAGAAATGTAAATTAAACAGGTGTGAGAGACCAAGAGAAGGAATAGTGATGGATGTTTTCATGTTGTCTGTCCTGGCCAACTGGATGGATGTTGGTAGAGTTTACCAAGATGGAAATATAGGAAGGCCCACTTGAGAGGAGGGATAGATACTTTATATCTTCATGTGTAAGTACAGTAATGTCAGACTGGGAAAGCTCTACTCCTCATCTTTCCTACTATTCTGATTCTGTAGCTGGCACTCTGTGTCTGTTACTACTGACCACTGTTGACATACATTCCAGTGGATGGTTGTTCATGGGTGTGTTTTCTCTTCTGTGGGAGTAGGTCTTTGCTTGCTCCAAAGTGGCACATTTTCTGTTCCACTCTTAGTAGCCAGTGTATTGGAGCCAGTTCTTTCTGACAACTAACTCCATCATCTAGGACCTGAATATGATGATTTTCCCTTTCCTTTTTAGCATCTTGATGTCCTTTGCTCTCAGAATCATTCCAGTTTATATAAAAAAATCCAATAATTTAAATTTCAAAGAGAATGGGTTTGGGAGTCTTAGTCCACAGAAACTACTTTGTATAAAGATCTGTTTGGCTCCTTTCTCCAGACCAGCTCTAATCTACAGGGAATTGGAATAATCTTCATTAGGCAACCAAGAGTTCTATAACCTTTTAATTCAGAGCAGTAGTGTATCTTTGCCTTATGTTTTAGAGTAAGAAAATCACTCAAATGTTCAGTAATAGCTAATGAAGATTTGTTTCAGGTAAGTATTAGTGTCCACATAGGTCAAAGACATGTTAGGCTTATAACATATTATGTGATAGAAGTGCTAAAATCACCCTCTTCAAACATCAAGTTATAGTATATATGTCTAATTTTTCATATTCTGGATATATGCTTTCTATCTTTTAGGAATTACATTTGGATGCAAGTAACAGAAACTAGGAATAATGGCAGGAAAATAGAATTTTTTTTTCATATAAAGAAGTGCAGAGGTAGACAATCCAGGGAAGACATACATGACAGTTCCATAGACATCAGGAATCTAGTCTCTTTCTGATTTTCTGCCCCACCAACCTAGCGTGTGACTTCATCTTCAAAGACACGTTATGGTTTTTTAGTGGCTGTCATTGTTCTAGCTGTCATGTCCAGTTTCCAGGTGGCAGGAGAAAGGTGGAGGTGAGAGACATCGTATGAACAAATTTCCTAGTCAGGTCCTTCTTGTAAGCAGCAATTAAATATATCTAATCTTTGGTTATATTTTATGGCTAACTTTTTATCAAATGACCACATCATGGTCTTTTAGCATACATTGCTGCCCTGAGAAACCAGGGTGGTGTTGCCAAGGAAGAAAGTAAGAATGGGTAATGGGTGAGGACTAGGCTCCTTTGCCTTATGTATTGAACTTAAGATATTGATGGAAGTATTTCACAAATAAGTAGAAAAATGGACATTGCTCTTTAGCCAAAAATTTTAGGTTTCAGATGCCCCATTTGGAAATGTCCCTGATGGAAACCTTTAATGTTTACTTACCATTTGAAAATGAAAAAATTCTGGTATTTTGTTATTCATAACACATTAAGTTAAAATAAATGGTTCCATGAAGAAATTTGAATGATTATTCCCAGGAAGATATTAGACATTTGAGGAACTAAGGGGTCAACTAATGAAGTTTGTGTCTGGATATACAAATATACCCAGAACCTTAAGTCTGTCAGAAGAAAGGTCTGTGGTTTAGGCAAAAGGAGAGATGGAGATAGCAATTTGTCTAAAGTCACAAATGAATATACTGTGAATTATTTCAATAATTTACAGTGTTACTCAAAAAAATTGATTCTTGATTTATTTGATTCATTCCTAGTCTTAAAGCATAACTACTTGACACAAACTTTAGATACTTTGATATGACTGTACTTATGCTGCTTCTAATTAATATTGATTTTGAATTAATATTAGCATGGAACAGTTATTTTGTGTGCTTTTCCAGCTGTGTAAATACCCTTATTGCCTAAACAGACCAAATTTAATCACAGAATTTACTGTGCTGGCAGTATTTACAACCTCATTGTGGATCCAATGTCTTAAACATCTGTCCTTCATTTACTATATCTTAAATACAAACTTTCTTAACACCGGCCAAATTATAAGCCTTTACACAAAGACACCGTAATATAATAGTGCTTGGAAGAAGGGACAAAATGTCTGAGAAATTAGTTTAAAATTTAACACAGTTTGGGTTAGTCATAGTGTCTTTCTCTCATAAAAACAAATATGGCCCTCTTAGAAATAAGTTAAGAAAGCATTTTTAAAAGAGCTCCTGGAAGATTAAATTATAATAATATGGAAAATGGTGAAATCATTTTTTTTTAAGGGGGGGGAGTTATGCTGTTTTTAAGTGTCTTTGTCTTCTTTATGCAACATTTTCAGTAAATAACTAGTTCCTTCACTGACAAAACACTGTGTGGTCTTTAAGGTAGATTGCAAGGATGTACAAAATAGAGAAACAGATTTAGGAAATACGACTTTCAAAAGTTATTTTTCCCCACCAAACAGTGACTCTGTAACCATCCAATTTAATTATGTAAAAGTCGTAGTATTTTATTTTTATAGTTAATTCTTTAGTTTGGGCCCTGCAAGGCTAGTTCCTCATGTATTTCCTCCAACTGATTTAATTTTGGATAAAATTATTTTTATCTGATTTTCCTTTGAGAAACTACGGATATTTGCTTCCTTGGCTGACTTACAGGTACGGGTGAATACTAAAGGACCCACATGAATAGGCCTCACATGTGAAACAGCCCACCCCATGCAGAGATGCCTCCCAGGCTAGTATTTGTGCTCTGGAAAAGGCTGACTTGCATGGGAAAATAGGTTTTGAGACTGCTCTGCTCCTCAGGATTTACATTTTTTTTTTTCTCCTCTATATATGGGAACAAACAGTGTTCTGAAAGACAAAGAGAATTAGAAAATACACAATGGAACAATATTATTGATACATGAGGATAAAAGAAAACAGTAAAGGTAAAGAAATGTTGAATTAGAAAGAAAACTATTGTGTGAAGTCATCAACCTATGTGTTATCTAATTGTCTGTTTTACCTGGTATTTTATTTTATAAAATTAGTATTTTATTGTGCTGTTTGTGTATTTGCTTTATGTATGTATGTATTATCTCTCCTGATGAGATTACAGTTTTTCTGTGAAGCTACTATCTTTTACCCTTTTGGGATCTCCTGTAGCATCTAGCATCATGTTAGACGCTGTAAGCCTGAAAGAAAGATATTTGCCTGGATCTAGGTGGCAAGTTTGATTAGTAGTGGTTCCTTTGTACAGTGTTTTGAGGATTATGAGGCTATATCTGTGTCAGTAGAAAAAAAATATAGTGATAAATTAGGCCTGGGACTCTGTTTTATATATTGCTATATATCTGGAGCTTAGAGTAGTGCTTGACAGGTTGTAAGTACTAAATAAATATTTGTTCAGTGAACGAGTAAATCATTCTGCAGTAGTTGAGAGAGCAATTAAGAGTGCAATGTATTTGCTATTCTGTTACTAAATTAACTCTAAAATCCTTTCTAATTCTACAATCTGTGATTAGTATAAATATTTGTTAATTCAGCAAATATTATAACAGCATACAAATTCAGCAGCCGGACTATCTTGTATTTGTAGAATCTACCCAAGAAAAGTAGATTCAAGCCTGTTAAGAATAATTAGCTTAATAAAGACAGGGGTTCAACTACCATGACTTAAGGACCAATGAAAAAATAATCCCCTCACCTATATTAACTTGATGACTTGATGAATCTGTTTAAAGTTTAATATTATGGTATTCTCCAACTAATATTCAATTAATTGAGTGGCCTTCTTCTTCAATTTATATTTCAGTTTATACAGAATGAAAGTTCATTAACCTGGCTGTGGAGTAAGGTTTGGGAATGATTGAATTCTGTTTTATGGGAGGGTAAGATCATACTAGACCATTTATCTGATTATCTGGTATAGTCATTATAACATTAAAATTCTAAAAGGGACTTTATGCCTCTTTAATCTTGATCTTTTTACATAAAATGGATTCCTGGAAATTAAGTGATTAGAATTGTAGATTTTTACTACCAGGGTTAATTAATACTCAGATCTCTTGATTTCATATTGATGGCTTTTTGAAATGTTACCATTTTTCAATGATTTTTTCCCCTGAAATATTGGTTAAGGAAGATAATCTGCCAAGAAAAAAATGGTTCTGTACTACAGGAAAAGTCATCCAGAAGAGCATGGGGTGGGGGATGGGGTGGGCGAGGGAGAGTGTTCATTTGTCCCAGTAGGCTTCTTGATATGTGAGGAGAAGGGGCAGCCAGAACAGTGGCCCTGAAATACAGTCCAAGGACACCTGGGAGGTTGCTAAGAAACTTTCAGGACATTTTCACATTCAATACTATTTTAATAATAATACTAAGTGCAGACATTATTTGTCTTCTTTGCTCTGCTGACCTTTGCTCCAGTGGTTCAAAAGCAGTGGTAGGGAAGGATGCTGGTACCTTGACACCAACCAAGGCAGTGACACCAGGTGTACTAGTCAACATTGTGTTCTTCATTGTCATACCCTTGAAGAAGAAAAGTGAGTATTTAACTTAAAAATGTCCGTGATAAAATAGTTACAATGATCCATTTATTAAATCTCCACCCTTGAGTACATGCCTTTGCAATATTCTGTGTGAGGAAATGGAAGTCTACTTCATCCATCTGCTGCTCACTCAAGAGCAGTGGTTTTACTCAAGGAATTGATGCTAAACTAGTTCCTTTTTAATGGATCATCATCTTTAACTGAAAGAGTGACCAACAAACTATGACAGTATAGACAACTATGACAATTTGGTGGACATTTTTTTGAAAATGAAGTGAGCCCACTAAGGAAAATAATTGACAATATTTGTGCTGCTGAGAAAGTGTGAGCTTTGAAGTAAAAATTCAAATAAAAACTTAAATTTTAGAGAATTTATAATTGCTGCCATGAGAGCCTTGAGAGTATCCACATATTTAAAAGATCTTTGATATTGTTGTGGCTATTAGGAGATATAATTTTTTTTTTGGTCATTATGTAAGGAAGTGTGTTAACATTTGCAAGTTCCTTCATGAGTCCAAGAACTGATACTTATGTTTCCCAGATGATCAATGGATGATGTTATATAATTTGGTATGGATAAAAGATCTTTTCAAAGTACAAGTAGTAGAGTGTATTTTAACATTACAGAATAAAAATATTTCATTGTTATGGTTCAGATTCTATTTTGCAACTAAACTACTACATGTTGAGTTTTGATGTAGTACTAAGGAGGGCTAATAGCCAAATTATCTGAAAAGGCTAGGATTTCTCCCTTTTCTGTTTCTCTTTATCTGTGGGAGACAGGAATGTCTTCATATACTTCAACCAGAACAGCCTATCACAACATATTGAATGCAGAGACAGAGTTGAGAATCTTACTATCTTTTAAACCAGATACTTCTCACCAACTTACTTTTATTTGAAGAAACATTATTTTCATGAAAGCTATGTTTATGTTTACAATAACATGTAATGGACATATTAATGTAATTTTAAAATGAATTAATGTTTTATAAGCCTCTCTTTTAGTTTTTAATAAGGGAAATGAACAAATAAAAAACAAAGGAAACAGAAACACATATTCTTTTGGGTCCTTAATTTTTTTTGAGAATGTAAAGAGATCTTGAGACCAAAATGTTTATTGTCCCTTCCCTCAACTCTAGATTAGAACAGGTGCCTCTCTTCCTAACTCTAGAGTGATATTGCTTAACATTTTGGCATTGTCTCAGTACAATTGTTACCATTTCATTTTTTCAGTTATTGATATAATCAACAAATAATTATTGTGCCCTTCTGTCCTATTAGGTCTTGTGAGTTTTTTTTTTTTTTTAATTAAAAAAATTATTAGAGAGAGTACAAGCATTAGCAGAAGGGAGGAGCAAAGGGGAGAAGCAGACCCCTGGCTGACCAGGAAGCCCAACATGGGACTAAATCCTAGGACCCCAGCTGAGATCATGACCTAAGCCTAAGGCAGATGCTTAACCAATTGAGCCACCCAGATACCCCTGTGGGAATTATTTCAAGAAAAG
>RCUC01110646.1:0-13940 GCA_003697995.1 Taxidea taxus jeffersonii
GAGATGAGTGGAGGAAGAGGGAGAGAGAAAGAATCTTAAGCAGGCTCAATGGCCAGTGCAGAGCCATACACGGGGCTCCATATCACAACCCTGAAAAATGACCTGAGCCCAAATCAAGAGTCAGCCACTTAACTGATTGAGCCACCCAGGCGCCCCCAAAATTTGATCTTAACAAGATATATTATCTATTCTTCTAGAAAATGAATATTTTTTTTTCTATTGTGTAGTCTCAATTCGTCACTGGAGCACAACTAACATAAAGTGTTATATTAATTTCAGGTGTACAATATAACGACTCAACAATCCTAGACATTATCCAGTGCTCATCACCGTACGTAGACTTGTAATCCCTTTTATCTATTTCACCCATCGCCTCACCCACCTCCTCTCTGGTAACCACCAGTTCTCTCTATTTAAGAGTCTAGGGGCTTTTTTGTTTGTCTTTGTTGTTGTTTGTTTTGTTTCTTAAATTCCATACATGAGTGAAATCATATGGTATTTGTTTTTCTCTGACTGGCTTATTTCATTTACAAATATACCCTTTAGATCCATCTGTGTTGTTGCAAATGGCAAGGTTTCATTCTTTTTATGGCTGAGTAATACTCCATCTTATATACATTACACATCTTCTTCATGCGTTTATTTCTTAATGAACCCTTGGGCTGCTTTCATATCTTGGCTCTTGTAAATAATGATGCAATAAAGGAAGGGGTGCATGTATCTTTTCAAGTTACTGTTTCCATTTCCTTTGGGTAAATATCCGGTAGTGGAATTACTGGAACATGTGGTATTTCTGTTTTTTATTTTTTTTAGGAAATTCCATATTGTTTTCTACAGTGGCTGTGCTAGTTTGTATTTCCACTAACAGTGCACGAGGGCTCTTTTTGTATCCACATCCTCACCCACACTTGCTTTTTGTGATTTTGGTTTCAACCATCTGACAGGTGTGAAAGGATAGCTCATTGTGGTTTTGGTTTGCAGTTGCCTGATAATTAGTGATATTGAGCATCTTTTCATGAGTCTATTGGCTATTTGTGTGTATTCTTTGGAGAAATTTGTGTTTATATCTTCGGCCCATTTTTAATTGGATTATTTGGAGAGTTTTAGTGTTCACTTCTATAAATTCTTTATATATTTTGGATATAAGCCCCTTATCAGATGAATCATTTCAAAATATCTTTTACTATTCAGTAGATTTCTTTGTCATTTTTCTGATGGTTTCCATCACTGTGCAAAAGCTTTTTTATTTTGCTGCAATACCGATAGTTTAATTTTCCTTTTGTTTCCCTTGCCTCAGGAGACATACATAGAAAAAAGTTTCTTTAGCAGATGTCAAAGAAATTGATGCCTATGTTTTCTTCTAGGGGTTTTAGGGTTTCAGGTCTTACATTTAGATTTTAAATCCATTTTGAGTTTATTTTTGGGTGTGGTATGAGAAAGTGGCCCAATATCATTCTTTTGCATGCCTTCTCAGCATCATTTGTTGAAGAGATTTTTTTTCTCCATTATATATTCTTGCTTCCTCTGACATAGATTAATTGACCATATATGTGTGGGTTTATTTCTGGGTTTTCTATTCTGCTCCATTAATCCATGAATATATTTTTGTGCCTGTACCATTCTTTTGCAATTAGTATAGCTTTGTAGTATATCTTGAATTCTGGGACTATGATACCTCCAGCTTTGTTTTTCTTTCTCAACATTGCTTTGGCTATTTAGGGTCTTTTATGGTTTCAAATAAATTTTATAATTATTTGTTCTAGTTCTGTGAAAAAATGCTGTTGGTATTTTGGTAGAGATTGCATTAAATCTGTAGGTTGTTGTGGGTAATAGGGACATTTTAACAATGTGTGTCCTCAATTTAATTTATAATTATTTCAGTCCATGACCTTAGAAACAAATTTTAGATAAATATATTAAAATATCTGTTTAATTTAGCCCAAAATGCCTCCCGGGGGAAAGAGAACTTTTTTTTTTAATCATGTATTCTTGGTGTACTTAGGGTAGTCAGTATAAATCCATTGAAATATGGTAATTTCGTTTATTTCTTTTTTAGATTTTATACCATTTTTTTAAAAAAAACAGGACTGGGCACCTGGGTGGCTCAGTGGGTTAAAGCCTCTGCCTTCAGCTCAGGTCATGATCCCAGGGTCCTGGGATCGAGCCCCACATCGGGCTCTCTGCTCAGCAGGGAGCCTGCTAACTCCTCTCTCTCTGCCTGCCTCTCTGCCTACTTGTGATCTCTGTCTGTCAAATAAATAAATAAATAAAATCTTTAAAAAAATAAATAAATAAAAATAAAAAAACAGGACTATTTTTAAGGACTGTTTTATAAGGTTTCCCTGATCATTAAGAAAATATTTAAAATACTGACTATGAATGTTTGCAACAATAATATTTATGTATATTATTATTTAAGTATATACATTTATCCTATGCTACATATACCAGCCTGAGAACCAAATCTATACAAATATGATCTACACTACAAGATAGTTAATTGCCGTTTTCCATATTATCTAGATCCAGAAGTTAAGGCTTAAGAAGACATAAATGGTCTCATAAGGTCTCTAAATAATAAAAATATTTGTCTAATGATTATCTACTACTTCAGAAGGCTGGAAATATTTCATGAAATTTAGAGCTACCAAATTATTGAACGTTGTTACATCTTAAAATACATAGGATTGTATGTCCAAAGTTCAATTCATAATTAAGTTAATACTAAGCACACTGCATTTGGATAATTCCAAAAGCTGAAAAAGTATTCATGATTTGTGCTGGATCATGAAAATTGTTTAGATAAATTTCCCATTCAACTTGTATTAAGGACCATGTGCCATGCCAGATATAAAGTCAGAATTCTAAACCAAGGAAACTCCAAAATTCTCATTTTCTAACCCCAGTCTAAGGGGGGAGGGCTTACATTTTAAGCCACCTATATTGATGCTCTTCTACAAATATTTGTTATTATCTGTTTTCTTAAAAACTCTAAGGGAAGCTTTCTTCTCCATAACAAAAATCTATTTTAGGGCTTAATTGCTTTAGAACTTTCTAATTTCTGATATAAATCTCTTCTTCCTAGTGTTAGCATTTTCTCTCTGAGCCTACAAAATTCAACAACTAATCTACCCCTCTATTATCTTTATAATAATTTTAATCTGCTCTGTTTTAAATGTCTCCAGAATCAATTACTTAAGTCACAGTTGGATTAAATGATAATAAACAATTGTCACTGTCCACTTCACATCACTGAGGTGCCATAAAAATAAAATTATGACCCAGAGTTAAAGACTTGGGATTAAAAATGCTGTTTTACTATTTTTATTTTATTTTACTTTATTTTTTATTTTTTATTTTTATTTTACTTTATTTTATTTTACTACTTTATATTTATTTTGAGAGACCAAGAATTTATTTAAAACAAAATTAAAATAAAATTTTATGGTACTTTTTTATACTGTTATAACTTTATTACATTTTGGATAGAATTAACCTCTTTCTCCTAACCAATCACAAGAAAAAATAATAATAAATGCAAAAGGAATGTGTACCAAATAAAACACTTCCATTCAGAAAATTCCCTACAATGTTACTAAACTAATTGAAAGTTGTTTATTAAACATTTATAATGAGCCAAATCATGCTCTAGACACTTAGGTTTCAGAAGCAAATAATACAGGTAAAATCCTCTGTTCTCATGTTTAAACTTTAGAAAAATATATATGGCAATCAGATAGTATGTAAATCACTAGACATTCACTATATATAAAGTTCAGCTTTAGCTGAAACTACCAGAGTTGTGAAAGTAGTTATCACCATATACTCCCACTGGCAATTCATAAGAATTCCAGTTGCTCCATATCCTTGTCCAACAGTTGATATTATCTCTCTCTCTTTTTTTTTTTAATCCATTCTGGTCAGTGTAGAGTAGTATTTTATTTTGATTCTAATTTATATTTTTCTGATGACTCTTTAAGTTGAGTACTTTACTGACTACTTTAATATCCTTCTCTAAAGTGCTTACCCAGGATTTGTATTGGGCGATCCTGTCTTTTTCTTACTGAATGGCAGGAATATTTAATATATTCTGAATATAACCTTTGTTATATGAATTTCAAACATCTTATCCAACTTCATGGAGTTCCTTTTTACTCTAGTAGTATCTTTTCATGAGCAGAAGCCTTAAATTTTTTTAATCAATTAATTAATTAATTTTTTAAAATTTTTATTTAAACATATAATGTAACCCCACCACCCTCTCCCAACACCCCTCCCTCCCCACCCCTCTCAATTTGTTTTACGACATTAAGAGTCTCTTTTGGTTTGTCTCCCTCCTGATCCCATCTTGTTTCATTTATTCTTTTCCTACCCCCTTAACCCCCACCACCATTGCATCTCCACTTCCTCATATCAGGGAGATCATATGATAGTTGTCTTTCTCTGATTGACTTATTTCGCTAAGCATGATACCCTCTAGTTCCATCCATGTTGTCACAAATGGCAAGATTTCATTTCTTTTGATGGCTGCATAGTATTCCATTATATATATATAGTATTCCATTATATATATATAATATTTATATATAAATTTATTTATATATAAATATAATATATAGATATAGATATAGATATAGATCACCTCTTTATCCATTCATCTATTGATGGACATCTAGGTTCTTTCCATAACTTGGCTATTGTGGACATTGCTGCTATAAACATTCAGGTGCACGTGCCCCTTCAGATCACTATGTTTGTTTCTTTAGGGTACATACCCAGTAGTGCAATTGCTGGGTCATAAGGTAGCTCTATTTTCAATTTTTTGAGGAACCTCCATGCTGTTTTCCAGAGTGGTTGCACCAGCTTGCATTCCCACCAACAGTGTAGGAGGGTTCCCCTTTCACCACATCCTCACCAGCATCTGTTATTTAATGACTTGTTCATTTTAGCCATTCTGACTGGTGTGAGGTGGTATCTCATTGTGGTTTTGATTTGTATTTCCCTGATGCCCAGTGATGTGGAGCACTTTTTCATGTGTCTGTTGGCCATGTGGATGTCTTCTTTGCAGAATGTCTGTTCATGTCCTCTGCCCATTTCTTGATTGGATTATTTGTTCTTTGGGTGTTGAGTTTACTAAGCTCTTTATAGATTTTGGATACTAGCCCTTTATCTGATATGTCATTTGCAAATAAGAAGCCTTAAGGTGTAACAAAGTCAAATTTGCAAATATTTCCTTTAATGGCTAGAACCTTATTGTGTCCTATTTAAAGGATCTTTATCCTGAAATAATGAAGATATTCTCCTGTTTTCCTCTATTATATGTATTTTTTATCTTTCACATTTGTGTCTATAATCCATTTGGAATTGGTAAATATAAAGTGTAAATATAAAGTGTAAGATCAAAATTACTTCTAAATAGATACCCAATTGGCCCAATATCACTTACTGGGGGGGAAAAGGAACAAAAAAACACCTTGTCTCCAGGGCTGGGTCAAGAAAGACTTGTTAAGGCGGGCAAAATCTCAGCCAGTCTGAATGTTTTTGGGAAAATCCAGGAAAGAAAAAACAATGGATGCAGAACCTGGGTAGCTCAGTCAGTTGAGAGTTTGACTCTTGATTTCAGTTCAGGTGGTGATCTCAGGGTCATGGGATGGAACCCCAAATGGAGCTCTGATTCAGGCTCCATGCTCATGGGGAGTCTGCTTGAGATTCTCTCCCTCTCCCTTTGCCCCTCCTCCCATTCATGCCCTCTCTATCTCTCTAAAATAAATAAATTAATTTAAAAAAAAAAGAAGAAGGAAAAACTGATGATGTGGGAAAAAGCAGACCATGAACTAGGATAGGCTACTGTGGATGAAATTCAGTCCAAAAAGATGGCCTTGGCTAAAAGCAGACAGTCATTAATAATATCAATATTAGTGATGATAATCGGTAACACATTATTTATCATGAACCAGGTACTTACTGTTCATTTATCATGAACAAGTTACTCTATATACCAGGTACTCACCAAGTAGTAGGTGTTCAAAGCACTGTGTATATGTATATATATATGAACCCCTGTATATGTCGGTATACATTTTTATGTTTAATTGTATATAAACTTGTATGTATTATATTTATATAAATTAACTAATTACATTTTCTAACAACACTATGTATGTGTAAATATTTTATGCACCTATATAGCATTGTTAGAAAGTATGTATGAGAATATAATTAGTTTATATATTCTATACTGTATTCACTTAAAAATACTATGAACTATTGATTTCATGCAAGAAGTTTCAGAGGCAGAGAATACTTAAATAACTTGGCTTGACTGATAAAGATGGACTTTAAATACAGGTAAACATATCCAAATTTGTAGGCTTAAACTATTATGCTCTATTTACACATAGATACTTTTTTGGGTCAGTTTAGTTAATAGTGAGTTAAATTATAAGTATCTATAATTAACAGTCCTTTAACCACATATCTTATTCACATATTTTCCTATCTTTTAAGACATGTTCTATTAGCCAAGCTTAAAATAAATGAAAAGAAATGATCTTATTTCTTGCATGGTTTTCATAAATTTAACTGTTAATATGAGAAATAAATTTGATCACTTTGAATTTCCTGTGTGATATATCTAAAGGAAAAGTAGACCATTCCTCCTCTGTCTGAAACCTGTCATTCAGAAAATCACATGATAATAAGAGATTCAGCTTTCAAAATTCCATTTTGGGTTGTATCCTGCTACACTCCTAAGATGTGAATTGAAAACTGCTTGGGATGAATCCAAACACTGCAATGATTTTCTCTTAACACATGCAGAGTTGCACTTGTGCTATTTGTTTAATATATTTGGATAGAACATATACATGGTATTTTAAATGCACAGTTTAGTCAAATTGTAGGCTTTGTCATCAGCATATTTGTATGGTTTTACAACAACAACAAAGTCCAAATAAGCTTGTCAGCCCCGGAGCCTCTGGAAAACAAATTTCAACATGATACACATCAAACATCACATTTCTCTGTTGCTCATTAAAATACTGGCATATATCAGGCAGTTCAGTGAAATCAGGGCCAATGAAATCAGAATGAAACTTGAATTTGTGTTTAATGTCACCTAGGTTTGCATCATTTCCCCTAGATACCCTTACAATTTTTTCTGAGGCTTTTCATCGATATGTCTTTAAAAATATATGCATGGGGGCGCCTGGGTGTCTCAGTGGGTTAAACCTCTGACTTCGGCTCAGGTCATGGTCCCAGGGTCCCACATCAGGCTTTCTGCTCAGCAGGGAGCCTGTTTCCACCCCCCCTCTGCCTGCCTCTCTGCCTGCTTGTGATCTCTGTTGTCAAATAAATAAAATCTTTTAAAAAATATGCATGGATCATTGTATTTCATGATTTTAAAATACTGCTGTAAATAGAGATTTGCTAAATATACTGCAGGTACACTGCCAATTTTCAAAGCAGGGAACTAACATTCCAAGTAAGAGAAAAGCCCAAAAGTAAGAGTGAGCATGTCCCAGCATGTCTGAGAAACACGAGGGAATATGCTTAGCTGGTGTATAAAAAATAAGGGGGAAAAGGCAGTAGGACCTGTGGGGAGTCAGAGTATAAAATCCTGGAAATTAAACTGAGGTGTTTAATTAATTGTTTAGTTCTAATAATTCATTAAGCCCTTAATTTAGCAGGCACATTGCTATGTACTGATAATTCAGATTTGAACAAGATACAATACCTGCTCTCAGGGAGCTCAGAATTTCATAGGGAGAAGGTCTGAGGAAACAATCAATATAATATGACAGCTCTAAATAAGAATCATGGAAAATGTGGTGAGGACTTATGGGGAAGGCTTATTCATTCTTCCTAGGAAATTGAGAGGAGAAAAGCTTCACAAAACAGGTTTCAATTTGGGTGTTGAAAAATAAGTCACGATTTATTGTGAATTTCATTAAAGGAATCAGCAATTACAAAAATCCAAAGGCAGATATTTTAATTCAGGTAACAGGTTGTCAGATTATGCTTTTGGCTGTACCCTTCTCTCTAAATAATGCAATGACAGATAAAACAGATTTTTGAAAATACCATTTCAGACAGAAACATCTTCATGTTTAACCAGAACAAAAATTTGTAGAGGCAACTGTTGGTTTCAGCCAATGACTTCTAGACTCTGATACCAGAAGCAGACTGAGACAAGCAGTTTCTCTACGAGAGGGTAGGTATGTATGCATAGTAGGTGACAGGAGCCATGTTTATTATATTAAGTCAGAAGCCAGATTGGTTGTTCTAACCTGTGAAAGAAGGTTAGAATATATGACTACTTGTTGGGATTTCTCCTTAAGTGGAATTGTGCATCTGAGATGGTGATAGAAAGAATACAAAGCCATATACACAGTAACTGGGTCAGGCCAGGAAGGATTCATTGAATGAACAAGTCTTTCCATAGTTTTGTAACAGGAGAATAGCACCCCATTGTAAGTATTAGATCTGGTTCTGGACTGAGGGATGAGGATACAGGAGTGCACCTGCAAAATAACTATACTGGTCACAAAGATCAAGAGAAAAATAAACCACAGACACAAACCTCTCCCTCAAAATGAGCCTAAAAAGAAAAAAAAAAAAAGGTCTAAAGCACAGAGCATAATTGAAGTTAAGAAAGTCACTTCCTCCCTGTAGTCTAGTAGATAGCCAGTGACCCTCTTGATTAAAACTATAATGTCTTGATAAAAGGTGTTTGAAATGCATGTGCACTCACCCACATGCACATACACATTTCCTAAGATGAATTTTAAGGTCACATGAAAATAGGGATATAGCAAGTAGACTAAACAAAACGGTAACCCTGGGAAACATAAGGTTGCACAGCCAGTCTTAACTCTGAGGGTGTTGGCTCACTTTGAAGAAAGCACTTTGATGTCTATATGTGATATAGCCAAGGGCAGAAGATGAAGTTTGAGAAACTCCCAAGTTGGCAACCATCTGGTAAAAACTGGGACCTCAGTGGACTCTATACAGAGAGTAAAGGTGAATGAAAAACACATCACAAAGGCAAAAATAAGAATTTGACTTTCTTATTTTGGGCACTAGGTAGAAGGGGAGAAAAATAGTGCTCTCTACCTAGAAATCTTTTAAAAATATTTTAATTGAGGGAACTTACATATATTAAAGTTCACAAAACTAAAGCATACAGATACTTGAATTTCACATTTGACCACAGCAGAGATAAGAATACAGGACATTTCCATCACCGCCCAAAAATAACTTTGTGCCCCTTTTCAATTAATATAGCCCCTATTCCTGGACTAACTATTATTCTGGCTTCTAGCATTATAGATTAGTTTTGCCTGTCTTTGAACTTCATATAAATGAAATCATATAGTGCCTCCTGTATATGTCTGACTTCCTCTGCTCACTGTCAAAGGCAGAACAATGGACCATAGGAGGTATCATCAATCACTTCAGCTTAGTCAAGAACAAATTTCTTATCAGCACTTCCAACTGAATTGAAATTTGGAAGACACAATTGAGAGCATTTTTCTTTATTGGTAGACTCTAGAGGTAGGTCTTCAAGATAAAAGATCATTAATATACCTGTTTCTGGTGAATACCTGAGGGTTTAAATTGTTCCTTCCATAAGTGCCTGGGTTATTCTATCTCTATTGCCACAAAATTGGTGTATCCCATTGATATTTTTTCAACAATTCCCTGCTTACCCTAAGACCTGGCATGTAAAAAGGTCAAGTGCATAACTGTCTAACTAGGTCTGTTGATAGAGCATGAGACTCCTAGAAAGGTCAAGTGGAGAGGGACAAAGGCATTTTTATAAAACATAGCAGAGATCCATTATGTCACTTACTTTGGTTTTTATGTTACTTAGGGATATTTAGTGAGCATCTCATGCAACCAAATAGTAATTATCCTTC
Source organism: Taxidea taxus jeffersonii (assembly GCA_003697995.1). NCBI lineage: Eukaryota > Metazoa > Chordata > Mammalia > Carnivora > Mustelidae > Taxidea > Taxidea taxus. The sequence continues at coordinate 9,921 of RCUC01110646.1, forward strand.
TGATTTAGGCCCATGTCAATCCAACAAAAGGTTATAAGTGGTTGAACCACAATTAGGTTTGAATTCTTGGGCCTCCTTTTGGCTGGATGGCCACTTGAAGGTTGTATGAGACAATCTGGCCTGGATTGCTGTTGGGGGAAAGAAAAAAGCATCATGCCCAAGAATAGATCAGGTAGATCCTAGAATTTTCAAAATAAAAAGTGAGGAAAAGATTCCTTTCGGGGAAATAGCCATATTTAGTGATCAAACTGATCGTGAGAAGTTGAGAAAGGCAAAGTCAGAAATGTTTTTTAGTCTACATTTGAGGAAGCTATTCCATTGTTCATTCATACCAGATGGCTGTGAGTAGATAGTAGATAGAATGGAAGATACATCAATCCCTTTAGGATAGGTCCATTTTTAAGTGGCTTTTGCAATTTAAGGTACACATGACCAGACTGCAAAAGAACCAGAAATCTAAAAACATGACAATGATTAATTTCAAGCGCCATAATAGTATTGCTAGAATCAGCTGATCAAACTGGAGCAGTGAGATGTATTGCAGTGAGGCACTGCCCACTGCCCTGAGAGAGTATCAATGGTATGATGTAGTCAGTCTTTTGAAACCAGGAAAGGACCACTTTCCCTGCAAGGTGGCCTCTCTTAACCACAAATCAAATGGAGAGATCGGGTAAAACTAACACATGCAGTGAGATCTTCTGCATTAGAAATACTGATTCCTGTAATGTGTGCTCAGTCTATGAGGGTAGATGTGTTGTCATGTCTAATATAATGATGGAACCAGAGAGCAATCTGGGCAGGGAAATTCATTCAGCAGCTTGATCTAGTCCCTCTTTAAAATTGGGGTCTTATCATGGGCATCTATGAGTGACCCAGATAGTTCAATCAGCAGCTACGAATCATCTCCATAGTTCATGGCCCCGAAGAGTATCTTAAAGCTTCTAATCCATAGCCTTCCAAGTGGAAGACCAAATTGATAGGTCATGAGGGTGGAGCCCCCATGAATGAGACTGGTGCCCTTATGAAAGAAACCCCAGATAATTCTCTCACTCCTTTCACCATGTGAGGACACAGTGGGAAGATACTTGTTTGTGAACCAGGAGTAGGTCCTCACCAGACACTGGGTCTGCCAGTGATTTGTTCTTGAACTTCCCAGTTTCCAGAAATGGGAGAAATAAGTTTCTGCTGTTTATAAAATTGCAAGGACCAGTCTGTGATATTCTGTTATAGCAGTCCAAATGGACTAAGACAACAGGAAAGTGCAGTTACAGCCTGTTCTTACTCATGCATGAATACATAAAATTATTAGCTGTGATTCTGGCTAACAGAGGTGGAGAATGTGTTGGGAAAAAACATAATAAATTATGTGAAAGTTTGATTAATCCCAGAAATATTGCCTCAGTGCTATTGAAGAAAATCACTGAAAATCTAGAATTATGTATTCTTTCACCTTATTCATATAAAAAAAATTGAGGTAAGATTTGCAACTTCTTGTGGAGACACTATTCCAAATCTTTTCATTTTGTTCATGCTAAACAATCAGTCAAGAATTAGGCCTCCGAAATAAATATCTTTAGACATACAAAAATATAAGAATGATTATCATTATTATGTAGTGCCTAAAAAATAGTAAACTGACATGTTTTATTTTTTAAATAACTAAAGTGAGAGAGAGAGCACACACAAGAGGTCGGGGGGGAGGGGCAGATGGAGAGGAAGAGAATCTCAAGCAGACTTCCTGCTCAGGATGGGGCTCAGTCCCACAACCCTGAGATGATGACCTTAGTCAAAATCAAGAGTTGGATGCTCAAACAACTGAGCCACCAAGGCTCCCCTTGAGAGAGATGTTTTAAAACCCATGAAATGATGATAAGCCAAAATGATCATTAGTGCCTGTTGGTTACAGTAATAAACCACTGATTGAAGAGTAATAAAATTAACTATAACTTTATATTTAAAATGTATAGGTAAAATTATAGAAGATCATTTAAAAAATGAAGGAGGAATATTTAGTGCTAAATTATTCTAAGGATACCAATATTTTCCTAGGAAGCAGATAGATACCCTAGATTTTGTTATTTAAAAAAAGTATTGTTTGCGTGTATAAGTAAGGGATAATCAAAATAGAAAAGAAAAAGAAAGAAAGAGGGAGAGGGAGGAAGAAAGAAAGATTCATAGCATTGAAACTGAAAGAAGAAAAGGAGGCTATATGGGGGCATTTCATATTGTCTCAATTCTTTCTGTATTTTTTTCATCAGTGCACCACAGACATGCATTTACTGCATGTAAATAAAGGATATGTGCTGAATTATTATTGTACAACAAAGAGGGGAAAATAAACTAGTAATATAGCTTAGAGCAAATTATGGAATGTTTGGTGTGATCATGTTAAGAAGATGGAACTTTTATCTAGAGTCAATAGATTGCCATACCAGGATTACCAAGTGGGAAGTAATTTTAACAGATTTCCAACTTCAAAAGATAATTCTGGTGGCACGGTGGTGATAGATTGGAAATATATTCAAGCTGGAGAGAGGAAGACAAATTACAAGGATATGATAAAGTTTTAGGCAAGGTCTGATATAGACCTAAATTAAAATGCTAAGAATGAGTTAAGCAAAGGGGACAAATGTCAAATTTACTTTCAATGCCTTACTTTCTTTATTTCTCTCCTACATGACAGCATTTCCAGACTGCTTCATAGCACAGTGGTCATCCTCTATGCACTTGCTGTTTTGTAGTCTAAAGCATCATATTTTATTATTATCCATAATACACCTAAATACATCAAACTTCCAGATGGCTTTCTAGAAAGCTGAGTCTTATAGTTGGCAAAAGAAAAACAAGAGATAACTGATTTTCTAGAATTAATTCCTATCCTTTGATATGTATAGGGACTTCTTCTTAAGAACCTGATAACTTTTCTGCCACACAGAGTAGCAATTCCTGTGAAGATTTCCATTAAGTATGCTTCATCTAGTATCAATAGAACCTTGTGCTATGAAGTAACTCTTTTGGCTGAAAGCCATCCAATTTTATTTTCCATCCAAATATGTGTTGTAATTAACACATGAAGATGCTATACAAATAAATAAATTTGAAATCTGGTTAAATTCATGTAAGAAACACTGAATGAAAACACAGGCTTCACAGATAGGTCTGGAGAATAAATTTATTTTGTAAACCAAATGTAACAAATGTTTCTTTTTCCTCTCCAGTAGGAAGTTGGGCAATAATCCAATTATAGTAAGATTCTTTTCTATATAAATTTCCAGTGGTATGTACTAGAGGAAAAAACAAACAAACAAACACCTGTTAAAGAAAAAAAGAGAGAGAGAGAGAGAAACATGCTAAGTTAATTAGAAGTAAAAATAAGGAAGACTCATCAGATTGTCTGGTCCTTTCTTTCCACAACTGAATCCAGGGAGATTTTAAGTCCATATCTATTTGCACAGCAATCATAAATTCTGCATAATATTTTACAAACATTTCCTTAAACTCACTAAAAAAGTGTGTAAGGTCTTTATTTTGGACTCTTGAAAAATCATATTGTTCTTGTAGCTTGTCTTTGAGAAGCTGCAAGAGTCGAAACATTGATCAACAACTTGGGTATACATATTTAAACGACATTCTGTGAGATGACTAATAAATGCATTATTTATTACATTGAACTTTATAATTAATAGACCATCAAATTCTCAGTGACAGACTCTTATTAACTAAATTCACAAGGTTGGTCAATAAGACAATTTGTTAAGTTACATAATTAATTTGTGTGAAGCATTTTAAGTAGCTAGTTTATATTTAGACTGAAGACTAGTTTATAGATGGTGCTGAATTAATTGTAACATATTCAGGGCATCTGTTTTCCTTGTAGGGAGGGAGGTGAGTATCTGTGCCCAAACTCTGCACCTACTCTCATGGATGTGCAAGTGAGTCTCTGCATATGTGTGTGTGCGTGCACATGCACGTGTGCATGCGTATACACACACACACACACACACACACACACACACACAC
>RCUC01110653.1:0-12868 GCA_003697995.1 Taxidea taxus jeffersonii
AAACTACTAAACTCTGATAAATGGCATCAAAGAACTAAATAAATAGACATCCCATGTTCATGGATGGGAAAACCCAATATTGCCAGGATGTCAGTTCTGCCTGACTTGATCTACAGAGTCACTGAAATTCCAATTAAAATCATAGAAAATTATTCTGTGGATATCAAAACATTATTCTAAAATTTATATGGAGAGGCATAGGGGAAACATAGCCAACACAAGATTGAATAAAGAACAAAGTTGAAGGGCAGACACTATCTGAGTTCAAGAATTACTCTAAAGCTATAGTAATCAAGACTGTGATTATTGGGGCACCTAGGTGGCTCAGTTGGTTAGGCGACTGCCTTTGGTTCAGGTCATGATCCCGGGGTCCCAGGATTGAGTCCCACATCCGGCTCCCTGCTCAGCAAGGAGTCTGCTTCTTCCGCTGACCTCTTTACTCTTATGCTCTCTCTCTCACTCTCAAATTTTTCAAAAAGACTGATTATTACTGAAGTAATCAACAGATAGAGACATGAAAAAAAAATAGCCCAGAAACACCCTTGTAAATATAGTCAACTGATCTTTGACAAAGGAGCAAAGGTGAAACAAGCAAAAACAGTCTCTTCAACAAATGATGCTGGAACAATTGGACATTCACACATTAAACAAAACAAAAAAAAATGTATCTAGACACAGGCCTTATATTCCTCACTAAAATTAACTCAGAAATCTATCACAAACTTAAATATAAAATTTAGGACCATAAAACTTCTAGACGACAACATAGCAGAAAATCTAGATGACCCTGGACACATCTATGATTTTTTGGATACAGTACCAAAGGCATGTAAGAAATAATTGATAAACTGGATTTTTTTAAAATCAATTAATTCTACTCTGTGAAAGAGAATAACAAAAGAAAGAGAAGACAAGCCATATACTGGGAAAATATTTGCAAATGACACAACTGTTATCTAAAATATACAAAAAATTCCTAAAACTCAACAAGATATATTAACATTGTATGATGACAGATGGTGACTACATTTATAGTAGTGAGCACTGAGTAATGTACATAATTGTCAAATTACTATGTTGTACACCTGAAACTAATATAACATTGTCTGCCAACTATACTTCAATAATGCAATTTTTAAAAATGAACACCTAAACCTGGGGGATTTGCAGGAAAGAGAAACAAAACAAAATTTAACAAAACAATATACAACCTGATTAAAAAATGGGCCAAACACGTTAGGAAACACCACACCAAAGAAAATTTACAGGTGACAAAAAATTCATATGAAAAGATGGTCCACAGCAAATGTTATCAGTGATATACATATTAAAATAGTGAAATACCACTATATATCCATTAGAATGGCAAATTCTAGAACGTTGATAACACCTAATGCTGATGAGGGTGTGAAACAACAAGAACTCTCATTCTTATTGGTGGGAATACAAAATGGTACAGCCACTCTGGAACACAGTTCAGTGAGTTCTTACAAAACTAAATATAGCCCTACTATATGATCCATCAATTTTCCTCCTTTGGTTCTTACCCAAAGAAGTTGAAAACTCACGTTCAGGTTTTGAGTGATTATGATGTATCAATGTAGGTTTCTCAATTGTAACTAATGTACCAATCTGGTGGGGGATATTGATAATGGGACAGGATGTACACATGTGAGGGCAGGGAGTATATGGGAAAATCTGTACTTTTCTTTGGATTTTGCTGTGAAGTTAAAACTACCCTCAAAAAAATGAAGTCTTTAAAAATATATAATCAGATTAACCTTTGTGACATAGAAAAATGAATGATGTGTTTTATAATAAAAATCAGGTCATGTGCCTTACTGGTTAAATGCCAAATCCACTGCTTACTTAAGAGTAAATTTCCACTATCTCAGCCAAGTATTATTATTTTCAAGGCAGGGAAGCCCAGTCAAATGAGCTCAAAAAAAGAGTAATATTTGCTGAAAGAACATAATGGTATCTCAATGAACCCAAGCCCAAGAACATAGCAGGATCTCATGCAGTCCAGGGACTGATGTTTGGAAAGGCAGGTCTTGCACTAGTACTCTCTCTCCTTCCTGGGAGGCCATCTTTCAGAGTGGCTGAGAATAATGGGTAGTTCTCAGTGAAGGATACCTAGAAGGGGTAAGTACCCCAAAAGTTATAACCTGTACTTTCCTATAGGATTGCATTGAAACTTGTATCTTTCTCTACTCCCTATTTTTTTTCCATTTTAACCATTTTCCATTGTAAAAGAGAAAAATGACCTTTAGGTTATGGAAAGAGGTGAATTAATAGAGTAGGACAATGGACAAAAAGATTAAGTCCTTTCTAAGCTAAATATTTAGTAGTAATAGGCAATAATACATTTACATTTTCAGGAATTTCCATGGTTTCCTACGAACCAACATGACAGGTACATACAATTTTTCATAAAAATCACTTTTTGTAAATGAATCTCTTCCTCAATTCAGTTCAGTCCTGATCAACATGTAGTGATTAATGAGTAGCTACATTCGAAGTGTTGTGCTAGGTTCTGGGTGCAAAAAGATGAAAGATGAAATAGACAATATTTATGCCCTTAAGTGTATAGTATGAACAAAAGCATTTGTACCTAAGAGCACATAGAAGGATATTGATCTCTGGAGAGACCTCACCTTGAAGGGCATAATAATTTCCCCCGAAATCCTGTTCTTCAATGTTACTTAAAATAAAACTGGGAATTTTAAAATATATGAAACGTATATAATTTTACAAATGTGTTCTTTAAGAATCAAAATTTTGTAGTATTATTACTACTAATAACAGAAACAGCTCACCATACTGCAAAGATTTGGGTTCTTTACTATGGGAACATAATAGAGTAATGGCAAAAAAATACACATTTCTGGAATTGGATCATGACCACTCTGGTCAAGGATCCTGACATTTTCTAGCTGTGTGACCTTGGGAAAATTACTTCTCCATGTCTCACTTTCTTCATTTATCAAATTGGTGTGATAAATAACAAGACCTACCTCATGGAGTTGTGAAGATCAATTTAGTTAATAAATGCAATGTGCTTGTCACAGGGCTTAGCTCATTTAAGCACTCATCAGAATGCTGACTATTCATGGTGTCTCACAAAAGAGTTACTGGCTTCCATTCTGTTACCAACTGTCTCTCCAATCCCTCGCACTGGAGGTTACCACTCTCCATTCTTCAGTTATGAGATTAGGTAACATCTCCAATTGTCATGTTGGCCCCACTCTGACAGAGTAACTGTCTCTTCCTTCACTTTCAGATCTCCTTAGATGTACACATAAGGGCATTTGTTTTACTAAATTAAATTACTTGCTTACTCCTCTATGCTTTTCATGAGACAAAACCTGAATAAGAGCAGAACAGTGTTTATCTGTGCTCAACATAGGATAGGAATAGAGCATGACTTTCATAGATTGTTGAATAAAAGAACCATGAAGGGAACATGTCAGATCTGATCATGCAAGATAGGAGGCAAGAAGGAACAGAGAGAATCTAGTCTGAAATAAGACACAAGTAAATAAGGGAGGGAGTAAAAGAAGGATGAGAAGAAAATGAGACATACAACATGTAATTTTGATTGTTAATATCTCAGTCTTTTTTTATGTTATATTAGTCACCATACAATGTATAATTAGTTTATTTAAAAGATTTTATTTACTTGATAGACAGATATCACAAGTAGGCAGAGAGGCAGGCAGAGAGAGGATGAAGCAGACTCCCTGCTGAGCAGAGAGCCTGATGCGGGGCTTGATCCCAGGACTCTGGGATCATGACCTGAGCCGAAGGCAAAGGCTTTAACCCACTGAGCCACCCAGGTGCCCCTATGATTAGCTTTTGATGTAGTGTTCCAGAATTCATTGTGTGTAACACCCAGTGGTTCATGCAGTACATGCCCTCCTTAATACCCATCACCAGGCTAACCCATCCCCCCAATCCCCTCCCCTCAAAACCCTGTTTGTTTCTTGGAGTCCATAGTCTCTGATGGTTCATCTCTGCCCTGGCTTCTCCCCCTTCATTTTTCCCTTCCTTCTCCTAATATCCCCCCTGTTATTCCTAATGTTCTACAAATAAGTGAAACCATATAATAATAAACTTTCTCTGCTTATCTTATTTCACTCAGCATAAGCTCCTCCAGTTCCATCCATGTTGGAGCAAATGTTTGGTATTCATCCTTTCTGATGGCTGAGTAATATTCCATTGTATATATGGACTACATCATCTTTATCCATTCGTCTGTTGCAGGGCATCTCATCTCCTTCTACAGTTTGGTTATTGTGGACATTGCTGCTATGAGCATTGTTATAGCTAATACAATTTTAAGTTATAAAAATAAAATAATATATATACATATAAAAATAAAAAATAATATCTTATTTTAAATAAATTCATTTTATCTGAAAAAAAAAAAGTCTCAGCCTTCTAGGGCATGAAGTTGTTTCACCCTCAGTAACTCATTCAAGAGTTTCTCCTAAGAGGAATAAGTTATCAGAGGTCCCTTTCCCTTATTTTTCTTGAAAAACATTGCTAGGCCCTCTCATGGACCAGGGACTTTTCCAGAAAGATTTAGCAAGGCCATGTTATAAGAAAATGTGGTGTTTGGAGTCCAGAAATATCAGAGAACTTCCTGTAAAACTAATGCATTTATTTGGGGTGCAATATACAAGCTCAGTACAGTCATTATGGAGAGTGCTCAGACTTTATTTTCTTTCCAACAGAAGAGAAGGAAGGAAACAACTTCTTTTCAGAGAACACTTCTTTGTTTCTCTCTTTAATTTATTCTTCAAAATACACAGCAAAACAGAGAAATAAACTTTAAGCACCCTATTACCATGTAGTCAGCCTTCTTCAAGAAAGTAAAAAAGATTGCTGTATTCTGGATGATATCTATTCAAACCATTATTTTTTTATAACACCCATCTCTTCTCAGTCTTTAAGACCACTATCTCCCTTGTGACAGGGGATTATTATACTGCACTTACTGCACTCCTACCTAGTACCCTGTCTTCAGTCTTACTGTCTGTAATCCATTCTCTACATCATTGCCAGAGATGTTGAGAAAGCCTGACCTTGTTCACTTTATCCTGCTTTTGTCTATATGCTCCATGTTTTCTCCTGCTTCTAAGTCTTCATGAAATCCTGCCCTCCCAGCCTGAACACTTCCCATCCCTAACCAAATAGTAATCTCTTTCTCTTAAAGGAATCAGCTCAAGAGTGATTTTCCCTGTGGGGAAGCCATCCACTTTGGTTTTCTCCAGGCTGAATTAGGTGTTCTTTTATGTTCTCATGACACTCTCTGCATTCTTCTACCCTAGAAACTCCCAGAATGATTCTATAATCATAACATTTCTAATTCTCTGGTGCACTATAAGATCATTGAGGCTAGACTATGTCTTATTGATCTTTATGCCTCCAGCTCTTAACTAAACTCCTGAGCACATAGGGAATACTCAGAAATATTTCATGAAATGGGTTCATAAAGGTTCAAATGGGTTATAGGCTGCAAAAAGTATAGTTTGGCTTCAGGAGTAAGAATATAAAATCTGGGGCAACCCTAGTAATCTGAGATCTCTGAACAACCTAACCACTACCACTGAGGGGGAAAAATCTGGCTTTGAGTTTTATTTTCTTTTTCTTTCTCATTTTTAATATATTCAGTTTAGTCAAAGAGCTAAAAGCAACAGGAAAAGATACAAGATGAGTAGTTAAATTCAGGCTATTGTGAGCTACATTTCTCTCTTTTTTCTTTAAATACAAACACTTAGAGGAATTGATATGTAAAGTAAATAATATTCACACCTTTTGATCACATAGTTTTAAATTTTATTCAAACATTTTCAGATTCCTTCTGCATACCAGACACTATTCTAAAAATAATCAATTCATTAAATTCTGATAACAACCTTAAGAAGTCATCACTAGACAAATTTGGAAATTTTTTTTTAATTGTCATGCCATATTGGGCTGACTCCTTTTCCATACATCCAACAGAAAGATTTTGAAGTGAAGGAAACAATACCTATAGAACTAATAATTATTTCCAAATGCCCTAAAAAATATCAAGAGATCTAAAGAAGGACATCACATCAAAATGAGTACTGTAATATTTATCATCTCTAACATGTTTATAAAACATAAAATAATAATTTGAAGATTTGGGTGACTTTTTGTATGGTAATAGAGTACCAAGTATTTAAAATAAAATGTCCAATAAATTATGGACAGAAAGAAATGGAATACTTTTCAAGATCAATGCAGGCTTGTCACAACAAAAAGCAGATAACAGAACAAAATCTTGAAACTATTCTCCTTTCTCTTTATTTATACTTTTAGTAAAGTATAATCTTATACTTTACTAATTAGTTGTAGGTAGAGCACTTAAAAAGAAGAGACTTAATTATAAACAAGTTGAAGAGCCACACACACGATAACCCTAAATACACTGACTACAGAAAACAGCATATTGGGTCCATATTTGTGGATTGTCAATGATGAGAAATTTGAAGATATTAATGAATACAGATTGCAACTAGAGTAGCCTTAACCTTTCCCATTTTTAAAAGAATTGTACATGGAAGAGGAAGAAAAGACATTAATAAATCAGAGGGACACATTATACCACCGGATAAAGTTAGATTTGTATCAGTGAACCTGAATGAAGCCACAGAAGGCCTGCTTGTTAAATTTACTGATGACAAGAGGTCTGGTGAAATGGCTAATGCTTTGGATAATAGCAGCAGTATTTAAGATCTTGTTAAACCCCAAATTAACAAAATTAATATATGCATACATCATGTGGGTATCCAACTTAGCTGTCACCACTTCACACAGGCATTTTTGACCATATGTTTCTAACATGGCCTTTGGGATGCTCCACTCACCATCACTTCACCCTATTTTGTTTTCACCATAACATTTATCCCTTTCTATTATTTTCTTATGCATTCATTAGTTGATTTGTTCCCTTTCTAACTTCCCTAGAGAGTAAAGTACATGAAAGTAGTAACCTTGTTTAACTTGTATCACTGAGAGTAGAATAGAAACACTAAGCAAATATTTGTCTAAGAAATTAAATGTTTATTTATTTTCTTCTCTTAAAAAATGAATAATGCTTGGGGCACCTGGCTCAGTTGGTTAAGCATCTGCCTTTGGTTCAGGTCATGATCTCAGGGTCCTGGGATGGATCTCCTGCTCAGTGGGGACCCTGCCTCTGCCCCTCCCCCATTCATTTTCTGTGTTTCTTTCTCTCAAACAAATAAAATCTTTAACAAAAATGACTAGTGCAGATGGGAAAAATACAACAATAGTATTTCCTGTGAAATATGACATCTGTAGAATAATAGAAACCCCAAGCTGGGATCAGAAGAACTGGATGGATGGTCTTGCCACAGATTAGTCACTTGACCTTGGGTAAATCATTTAATTTCTCCAGAATAGTTTCCTCATCTGTAAAACAGGACTAATCAGGTCAGCCCCTCAGTGGTTTTAAAATAATGTGTATGAAAAATTTTTTCAACTGTAAAGTACAAAATAACTGTGAAGAATTATGACTAGGGGAGGGCTAGGAGGATTGACTTAACACTCAATATAAACCAGCAGTGTCTTGTGACATTTGAAAAAGGTAATTAGATACAGATATTGGTTGCATCTACATGACAATGTACATTTTGTACCAGCAAGACCCAAACCAAATTACTGTATCTCCTCTAAGTTTCATATTATGCAAGACATTGAGAATTGTCTAAAGGAAGGCCAAATGAATGGAGGCTTAGGGAAAGTATGATTTGAAAAGTAGTGGAATTAGGGAAAAAGTGGAAGAAAGGGAAGGGGACTGTGATACTTATTTTAAATATGTGAACGGTTGTCACGTGGAAGATTTATTCCATGTAGCACCAAGAAGCAAACTAGGTATTGAGAGTAGAAGACTAAGAAAATTAGATGTTGGTTTAAGACATTATTTTAATGTAAGGAAAAGTTCTCTCACCTTCAGAGCAGTCCCATAATGGTGAAGTCATATAAATTGAGGTGGTCCATCCAAAGCAGTTGGGAAAACATCAGCAATGTATTAGAAGGCTTCTAATATTAACCAGAGTTCAGGCTTGGTGATGTTAGAGTCCCTTCCCATGTCTAGAATATAATCAAGAGCTATATTCCTATTGTAGATATTGAGAATGAAAGGATCCTGAACTCACACTGTGCTGAATCCCAAAATATTCTTCTTAGAAACGAAATCAGTTTCATTAGGGAGTGGCAGGTGACATCAGTCCTGAATCAGTGAGAAGAAAGACCAGTGGGGTGTGGTATTCACCAGAGAGCATTTCTGCTTACACTACTACAGCATCCTAAGAATCTGTTTAACATATGGATGTCTCCTTTGCTTGACAACATTAACTATTAGCACATTTATGACCCTTGTGTCCTTCAAGTTTTGCTGCTGTGTTTCTTAGGACACTTGGTGTTGCAAGTACAAATTTCAGCTAAATATATCCTTCAATTCAAAAAATGGTCTCATTCCCCAGTTTGGAGAAGGGAGAGTGGAGGTGATATCTTCAAGATTCGGCAAGTGCTAAGTTGGCAAAGCCAAACAAATGTGAAAATGTTTGCCTGAAATGACTTTTGCACAGTCCTGCTTGAGGAACACAGTGGCTCCTCTTCATTACTTCTATGTTGACATTAAAAAGTCAAGTGCATCAACAAATTCTATATTAACCATAAGTGAACATGCTTGTTATGTCCATAGACCCACACATGTCTGTGTATGGGTTCTGGAAATTGCACGTGAGAAATGGAAGAGAGAAGTAGAAAAGCGGGAGATTTAACCCACGGAGAAATAGGTTAAAACAATTTTTATGACTCTTGAACCCCCACCCCACCCTCCTTCGGATTTAGCTCTCCCTCAGCGCGGGTGGGGGCTGTGAGCTGCGGACTCAGGGCTGGAATGAGCAGTAATTGAGCCTGAGCCGAGCCCGAGGTAGCTTTCTCCTCCCGGTGTCATTGCTGCAGCCTCCAGTGCCTGGTCCCTAGTTCCTCGGCCATCTCTCTTGGCGGTGCAAAATCGTCTGCAAAGACAGAGAAGCCGCTGCAGAAGTTGCCCGGCACAAGACTCCGGAGGCATTGGCTCAGTAACTTTTCACGTCATTTTCTGCTCTGGAGCCCCTTCTCGCGTCTCCGCGCCGCCTTTCGCACCGCAAATCACAGTGCTCATGGGGCAGGCGAAGGGCGGCTTGCGGCACTGAGCGGAACCGGACTCGAGTCCGTGATGTCCGGTACCAAATTGGAGGACTCCCCCCCTTGTCGCAACTGGTCATCTGCTTCGGAGCTGAATGAAACTCAAGAGCCCTTTTTGAACCCCACCGACTATGACGACGAGGAATTCCTGCGGTACCTGTGGAGGGAATACCTACACCCGAAAGAATATGAATGGGTCCTGATTGCTGGGTACATCATCGTGTTCGTGGTGGCTCTTATTGGGAACGTCCTGGGTGAGTCTGGTCCCGGGCAGCCCTCCAGAGAGCTGTCACGTCCCCTCCGCCCCAGGCTGCAAAGGCTCTGAAGACCCCTCCCTCCCCCTGGGATGCAAACAAAGCAGTCGCCGCTCTCCGGGTGGGGTTTTCTAAAAAAAAAAAAAAAAAAGTTTTCTGATTTTCGGAACCAGGACCAAGCCCTGGAATGGCAATTTCTTTTTCTTCAGGGAGAAGCGGGGAAGCGCGTTTCTTTTGCGATCATCTCGGTAATAGGTGGCGAGAGCGGGGTAAGGACAGGGTCTCCAGGTGGACTTTGTTTAGTATGGGGAAATCAGTCATCCTTCTGTGTAACGTGCGTAGTCGGGGATTTCGGGGGCTTTCTGGAGAGGTAAAGCTGGCAGAGGGCAAAGCCGTGCTCCTCAGGAGCAAGCTCTCAGTGGCCATTGAAGTCACAAAGGATTTTGTGAGCTAGGTAGAGTGCCCTTTGGCAAGGAGGTTAGGCTCTGTCTGGAGGTGGTAATGAAAAGGCAGGGAGCGGAGACAGAGGCGAAGCACGGAGGTGCACTCATGCACTGAAGCTAAATTAAACAGGAACCATGCCAGGAGCCAGCAAGAAGGAGGGGCATCTGAGAAAAGTACCAAAGAGATCTCAATCATTCATCCGCCTATCCATCCATTCATCATTCATCCGCTCAACCACTTCCCCCCCCACCCCACAGCATGCTTGTTGCTAGGCTTGGGGAAATTTTGTAACGTATTTTTTTCCCCCTGTCCAAAGACAAGACCAAGCTAAACGCTAGACTCCCTATTTGTCTCTGAGTTCGTATGCAAAGATAGATTTCCCTATGGGCTTCCCAGCTTGGCACAATTTGAGTGTTGGGGAGGGGGTACAGTGTGGTATGGGGCTGTGATGATGGAGTTTTATTAGGGCAGCTGGGGAATCCACTTAAAAGGAGCTTTGGAAGGGAGGGACGAGTTAACATGAATTGTGAATGGAAGGAGAGTATACCTTGATGAATGGAGAGTGGGAGGCGTTTCAAATGCAGAGGGCAGTGTGGAGGCAATCTGATAAAAATGACAGGAGGAGACAGGGTGTGGGGGGAAGCTAGGATAAGATGCTCTTGATTTTCAGTTAAGAAAAGGGAAGATGAGTGAGGTGAGATAGGCTGAGTGGCTTTGAAATCCAAAGCAAAGAATCTGTAGCTGCAATGGAAGATGATAAGGAACTTACCGGTTTTCGGCACTAACCTGATTTTTACCTTCTCTCCCCAAACGTGTCAGTCTGGTAGGAAGCATTCAAAGTACTCTCTCACCAATTCAGCAGACAGAGTAGTTGGTAGTATATGACTGAGAAGCATTCTGGAGAGTTGGTAGAATATTATTTTTTTTAGAGATACAAATTCTCTGAAAACTTTTTTTTTCTTTAAATAATACTGTATTATTTTCAGGTTACTTTTATTTTGTTGATGTTTTAAAGGTAAACATAAAGGGAATCTTTGGGTGATGCAAACAAGGTGGAAGAAGATGAAAATACACACGCTTAGGGTCCTTTGTTATAAGGATAATTCTGTTGATAATAATGGTTTTCTTGTTTCCCTTCCTGGAATCCATTCTTAGAGTTACAACTATTAAAACACATAGCCGCCAACATAGAAACATATCACTGTGTTATGCTAATACTTAATGATAAGTAAAGTAATCTAAATTGAACATTCATTGAGTACCTGCCATGTGCTGGACTCCTTCACATATACCTTCATTTAAACCTCAAAATAACCCACATTTGACAGAAGAAGAAACAAGACTTAGAGAAATGAAATGGTTTATTAAAGAGCATAATTCAGATTCAACTGCATTTCTTCTGACCTCAGAACCAGAATTCTCCATTGGTATTCCACTCTAGAGCTAGAAAGCATAGAGAGAATGAATTCTTTGCTCCTTGTTGTCTGCAAGCCTATTAAATGTACTGCCTGTTCTCTCTTGCATCTATGTCCACTGTTAATAAATTACCATGAAGGGTTAATTACCATAAAGGGTTAATTCCCAGAGAGGAATCTTATTGCATTGCGGTAAAAATTTGACCTGTTTTGCAGGAATAGCTGCAAATTATAACTATTCCCCTTCCCTAATTTTTATTTCAGGCTTAATCTCTGTGGTGAAATTTGTTTCCCTTTGCTGTTACTTTATTCTGGCCTTACACAGAAAATTGATGTCTAGTCTTTATATTCCAACTGCATAGTTTAGGGGTCCGTGTTTGCAAGCCTGAGGAGTGTTCTAGCCTCAAGAAGGGAACACCTCTACGTATTTCTTTCCTAACATCAAGGAAAAGAGCACTGTCCACAGCCCCAAGTGCTGAAATGGCCAGTTCCATTCAGCTTAAAAAGAAAAATTTACTCAAAGCACTGGGCTCTCAAGATACTGACAGCTATTTTCTTCAAGACAAAATGACACAGAAATCTTCTCTGGTTAAACTGAAACCCATTCTTTACTGACATATTCCCTGAAAGTTGATGAAGTTTAAGTTTGACATTTAAACAAATGATCAGTGTCTCATTACTCACAGACAACTTCCTGCTCTTTGATATCATTGTCAAATTTGCAAAACGGATTAGATTGAGAATTGCTTTTTTGCCCCTTTGGTAAAAGTAATTTTATGCATAGAGTGGTAGGACAAGGAATCACATTATTCATGCAAGATAAAGAGGCAACTATTAGGTATGAAGGTGAAAGACTACAGTGTAGGCAGCAGATGTAATCCCTGACCCTTTGAGTCTACTCACCATTTGCACTTTCATGTAACTGACTACTTGGAAAATTTCAACCTTGTTGAACTTTCAGATATAATGTGATCAGTTAGAACTCATTTCCCCTACAATGTCCTTTAGTAAAATGATGTAACAGGATATGCCCTGAGCAGAATGACAAAGCCTTGATCACCTCCACCTCTTTTTCTTCTTTCCACAGTTCTTTTCTCTCATCGTGTCCCTTCTCCCATCTGTATCATGTGTTTCTTCCCAGTGATGAAAAGCATTTTTCTGAAAAAAAAATTGTAACACATCATTCAAAATAAGACAAAAGTTACCCTATATTAAATTTCATGAGTATATGCATTCTAATAAAAGACATATGTATGTCTACTTATAGAATTTTAGGTCACAGGAAAGAAGATAGGACAGAGTTCTTTTTGGACACAGTGTTTTTCCAGTATCTTCAAAATTATGCCACATACAACCTGTTCCTAAGTATGTCTTGTACTATAGCCAAATAGATGCATTCAATTATTTGACCACTACGTTTTGAACAATATTTTGTTTTTAAAATTGGTATGTGTTATGGGGGGAGGGCTCTTGGGGACACTCAGAGGAATGTATTTGATGTTATTC